>JBBBDQ010001483.1:190000-210000 GCA_037127315.1 Ascarosepion bandense
TATTATTTTTTTATCACTACAGTGTGATGTCAATCTTCCAAATGGATCGTTTTAACAGATATTCCATGAATAGATAGATAGATGAGTCGAATCTCTTAGATTTTTCTAGAAAAGCTGGATGTTGTCTGCTCGATGACCCAAAGCAGACTGCGAAATACGTTTTCTGCGCATAGGGTCCGCGCATAAATTCGCTTTAACCAAAATAAAATACTGACCAGTCAGAATCACTCCCGCTTCAAAAAAAAAAACAAAAAAAAAGAAAAAAAAAACTCAATACGGAGCCAATTAACGGCTATATATTCTCAAGTTCAAACCGACCCGACACAGACCTGTGCTTAATGTCATCATCGGCAAGATGAGAGAGAGACTCCATCCAGACCAGCGGTTATGTCAACACCGACGCACTGAAAGAGAAACGCCACCGATAACGTAAAGACACTGTCGTGCCTCTTACATTTGTTCTATACAAACCGCTCGACGACCCAAAGCAGACTGCATAAATGTTTTCTGCGTATGGACTCCACGCATTCGCTTTTACCAAAATAAAACGAACGCTCTATCGAGCTGTCAGAGACACTCTCGCCCAAAAAAAACAGATCTTAACTTATTGACGGCTATATATTCGCTAATTCAAACAAACTTATAACAGAGACCAGCTTTAATGTCAAAAAGTTGACAGAGATGCGACCGCGCCGAGAGGGAAATAACAATGAAAATCACCACCAATGTTTATTTCACTTCTAATTTCATCATTCTCTCTCTCGTTCTCTCTCTCTCTCTCGCCTTATACAAAACTAATAACTTTTATCTATGTAAATAAATTATAAATTTATTTACCCACACTCAATGTATCCCTTTTACTTAAATTTACGTTTACTGAGGCAGAGAATCAATTACCTTCACAGCAATAACAACAACAAGGCTCTGTCTTCCAGGTTACCCATTTCAGCCACCACAACAGATAGATAATCTTAACTCAATATGGCATGATGGGGAATGTAAAGGTGTTAAATTTTTCTGAGTAGGCAGCTTTTAGCATACATATATATTTTAAAGACAAACATATTTATTTTAAGGGTTTTTTAAAAACTATTCTCAAATCCCTTGAAAGAAACTAGAAAAATAGAATAAAATAATAATTATTTTTTTCTTGGTGCTCATTCAAATAAAAAAAATCTACTTTCGTCAAAATACACACACACACACACACACACACACACACACATATATATATATATATATATATATATATATATATATATATATTGTAATATTTTTATTATATCTAAACTTATTTATAAATGGAACTTTGTCTGTGTGTGTGTATGTGTGTGTGTGTGTGTGTCCGTTACCTATAGACTCCGAAACGGCTGAACCGATTTTCTTGAAAATTTACACAGTTGTACTATAAGCGTCTTCGAGGGTTTTGTGTCGAGGTACCCTCGATAAACATCGACAATCGATAATCGAAAAAATCGGTTTATAGGAGGAGTGGTCCGATTTTAATCAAATTTGATGCACTCATAGACAAAGACACAAGAAACGATATTCAGAAGCTTCAAGGTTGCAGTCCTTACAGTAGTGCAGAAAATCGATAATATATATATATATATATATATATATATATATATATATATATATATATATATATATAAAGCAAGATGTTTGTGTGTGTGTCTCTGTTTATCTGCCTGTATGTCTGTATTTTTTCAGCCCTTTTATTTTAGTTTTTGCTTTGGGTGTGGCTCTAAGTAGGTATAATTGTAGTTCTTAGTCTCAGCCATGATGCCATTTACTCAGAGGGCTTATTTATAGCCTTCAAAATTCAGTTGACGACGAAAAAAACTTATTTGATATCGATACCAAGAAATCAAAATTTGACTTACATTCATTCATTTTTCTTTCAGTCTATGGTTTCGCTTTAACTGGAAACAACTATTGCTTTTTAGTCTTTCGTGCCAACGTCCAAAGAGTCTGAGCTCCAGGACCATGAATTAGTTTTAAAGCTTTCATTACACCCGAGCAACGCCGGGCTATACTACTAGTTTGGTTATAATAAAAACATTTTATATCGCTACACAAAAGCTTTGATGTTTCTGTACTATGAATTGTACTTCGTCAGGCGATGGTTGGTAACTGGTGATAAAAAGGATTTTTTTATGGAAATTTAGAAACAATTCTTTACGTTTTTTCGACAGTCAAAGGCAGGGGGCATAAAGATGTACTTGTGAGTATGTCTCGATTAACCAATTGAAAGTCAGTACTATGCTAAAGAAGAAAGTATGGTTTAGAGGTTTGAGGTGGGTGAGTCATTTTAACTAGTCACTATTAACCGCTCAGGCCTGTCATGATTAGCGATTGTGGATGATGATATAGTCACAATAAATGTGTCATGTGTGTAGCCAAATATGGCGTTTTCTTTGTAGAAGTTTTTGTTTTATTTTCCGGGAGTTTCTCAAGGGGGGCTGTTGATGAAATAAGAACAGCCTCATGGGATGCTACTAATACACTATAGACGGAAAGGCATAGCAATATTTAAGTTAAGTAAAACAAATAATTATCCGTAGATTGTGGACTATTCATGAAATAATAACTATGATATAGAAATACGTAATTGGTTTTTATAACAGATATTGTTAACTATATTTTAAGTTCAACAGTAGACTGTTTCGCCATGGTGCTGTTCATTCGTTTCTTTGGCTTAACACATTTTTTGCTAGCGAACTTGAGTATTTGAAATTTTTCCTGTAAACACGGGAAACAGCTCATGTAAAGATTTACAGGTTCAAGTTTTTTTTTTCATATTTTCCATTCCAAGAGTTTTGTTAACTACTTTTAAGAAACAAACATTTTTAGAAAGAGATGTTCCGTTGTACGCATTGTTTTTAAAAGATAATATACGTTCACAACATCTAGTTTTAAAGGAATTCTTGGTGTTACTGATAATCAAATTTTTTAACTGTTGGATTTTCTATAGTAAAAATAGTGCATAGTTAAATAATAGAATCAGTTCAACACTTATTTCGTAATGGACACTTATTAGGATTTCTATAATTACATGCGCTGGCATCATTACCTTTTGCTACTTTGGAATGCTGATTATTACTTAGGTTTTTATATTGGTTTAAAATGTTATTATTGTGCGTTTTAATAATTTTGCAAGGTTATCTCTACAGTATAGCTTAATTTAAGTGTGTTTTTGTTAAGAATCTTACTAATTGGATTATTTCTAAGAAAGTTTTTTTTCAACTAAATTGAGAAACTTCTTTCCTAATTTATTACTTCCCTAGTTAACCTGGTTAGACCTGGTTAATAACACATACCAAACCTACATGAAAGCAAACGCAAATCCATTATATATCCACCCAAATTATAATCACCCTCTATCAATCAAATACATACCCTCCTCCACAGGATATAGAATTAGCAATAACTCTTTCAGTGAAGATGTCTTTTACAAACATAGTAAATTTTATAACACTGCCCTAAAAATAATGGCTATAAGTGCTCTGACATCAAATATATAAAACATACCAAGAGTAGTAAGAATAAAAATCGAAACATAAAAATCATTTGGTACACAATCCCATTTAACCTAATGGTTAATAAAACGTTAGTACGGAAGTTCCTCAATTTAGTTGAGACACATTTCTAACGGAGTGAATTGTGTTATGGTGCTCTTTTTTCACAGATGGCGCCCAGCTGACCCGACTATACTGTGCAGTCGACAAAATAAAAAAAAAAAAACAACGCACATGCGCAAAATTAAAAATTTAATATGACAACAGTTTAACCATCGCCTATTATATATATATATATATATATATATATATATATATATATATATACTGAGCTATTTGTACTGATCAATGTACAGCAGATTCGTCGCGCATTGTTTTGGCTGCATAATTCTGTTTATACTTGATGACACAGTAGTTTGACCCTATAAATCAAATGTGTGTGTAGGTGTGTGTGTGGGTGTGTGTATGTATATGTATTAATTTATGATTTTACACACACACACACACACACACATATATATATATATTTATGTGTATGTGTGTGTGTGTGTATACGTAACTAATCGTGTAGCACAGAACATCTGTTTTCCTAGTGATAGTTGCTCTAATTGCTGATTGAAAAGATAAATTCAACTTCGAGTAGATTGAATGCTTTTAAAACACAAGTGCCTTTGAATATTCCCATAATCCATTCATTAATTTTGATGGTTGTATCTACAGCTTGAGATAATACGTAACTTTGTGCATATGGATTTGTGAAGGTTTTTTCGCGCCTGTTGCAGGCTCTCAGGTGGTTTGTAAAGCCTCTGCAGGAGAGAAATGTCTTTCATATCGGATGCAGGTTAGGGCTTGGCATCGAGAGGAGGCTCTGATTGTGGAGTTTTATCGATGCAGCTTATTTCTTACTGGAATAAGCTGAAAGACTGTGAAGTGATAGTCTCTCTTGGCATGCAAGTTCTATCTGGAGAACTGGTAATTATGATCTCAGAAATCCACCATTGGTTCTAAAGACACATCCACAGCAGAAGGCCAGAGATAAATTTCAGTTTTGTTAAATAGTTTAATTCATGCACGCAAAATAAGCACACAGACGCGTTAGTATAAATCAAGTCCCTTTAACACAATTTTTTTTTTAATCTTCTCACCCCAAGCAAGGCATTTTACTGCCATTGTTATGCAGGGGGTTACATAGGGGAAAGTGATAAGAAAGGGGGGTTTAGTTATGAAAAATGTCAGGAGGAGGGTAACAGACGGGGGAGAATATCGAGAATAGGAGTGGAGTAGAGGGAAGATTGAGAGAATGGATGAGAGTTGGTGAGATAAGAGATATCTGTTGACGTTACATTTAAATTCCCGGAGAATGTAGATGTCGGGGAAGCAAGTATATAGAAGGGAATTCCACAGGCAGGAGGTGCGATAAAAGAAGCTGTTAGAGTAGAATTTGCGGTTACATCTTATCGGTTTCACTGTAAAAGGGTGGGACTTAGTTGCTAATCTAGTAGCTTGTGTAAATTCATACCTAAAAGGCACCAGTGATCTAAATTCATTGGAGCAGAAGCCGTGAAAGGATTCCCAAATATATAGTTATGTTAGTATATCTATAGGGAAAGTCTGTCATCTCTTGTACAAGACCACAAGCATAGCCGACGCTACCCACATTTAAAAATGCAAAAATTATTGTTTAACATATATTACAAGATAAAAATCTCTTTTTGTGGAATAATAAATATGATATTTATTAATTAAAATAGTACATAAGTGTTATTATTTGCCTATATTTCTGAGATGAACTAGTATTTACATTATTCGGACTATTGTCCCCATCTTTGTTGACATTTGTACGTTTCGGCCTTCTTCAGGTGCTAGGAATTTCGAACCGAACCCTTTATTACATTCCCGGGGATATATGATCTTCATCCCTTGAGTAGAACCTCTTCTGGTAGTCATGAGTTATCTACCTCTAACCCTGTCAGTTACTTGTTTACCACTGTTGTAGCCTGGTATTGAACTCAGAATTATTTGCGTCAAGTCAACAAAGATGAGGACAATAGTCCGAATAATGTAAATTCTATAAATGTTGTTATTATTAAGAATTGAAGTTAAGGTAAAAGTTTCCTTTCTTTTGTTGTTTTCAAAAAGAAATGTTTTAAAGAAAAGTTTACTTAAGGTTTTCAATAAGTGCCCGACAGTCGTAAATGTTCGGATGTTAAGTCATTCTTGAGTTTTTTGTGTTGTTTCCGGACAGTTGTGAGGAAGAAGAAAAGTCAAAGTGAAAAACAGCGAGAGAGAGAGAGAGAGAGAGAGAGAGAGAGAGAGAGAGAGAGAGAGAGATTTGTGTTGTATGGTTTTTGTATTGACGATTGTAACTTTGTGAGAAGAAAATAAAAGGTGAGAGGGTAAGACACTGCACTACCGTATCCGAGGGTCAATGGAGAAGTTTATGGGCAGGTTAAGTTAGAAATAGGAGTAGACACTAGTTGGGAGACGAAAAGACATGTCAGTGTGCCAGCATACAACAGGATGATTGGTCAGCTTATGCATTCTTATACAGAGTGCGTATCAGGTATGTCTCATTGCATTTATATATATATATATATATATATATATATATATATATATATAAAGCAAATGCATTCTTTTTAGTGCGATTTTTTGCTGTTTTCTAAAGAAAAATATTTTTTAAGAAAATCTATTTGATGTTTTTAATGCGATAGTAGAATATGTTCGTATGTTAAGTCATTGTTAAGTTTTTCGTTTTGTTTCCGGACAGTTGTGAGGAAGAAGAAAAGTCAAAGTGAAAGACAGCGAGAGAGAGAGAGAGATTTGTGTTGTCTGGTTTTTGTATGTCTAGATCGACGATTGTAACTTTGTGAATGTAAAAGAGAAGGGGAGATGGTTAGACACTGCAAGTCTGCCGAACACCATCCGGGAGACGGCTTGTGGCCCTTTCAAGAAAAAAGGCAAAATCACTCATATTTAAGCATTTTGTCGACTAAGACTTGGATCAACTTTAAAATATTTTCTGTTTTCTGGTTGATCAATATATATATATATATATATATATATATATATATATATATGATTGTATTTAATTAACTTTACCGGAAGTTATGCGCGGAGTCTACTGCACAAAGCTTGAAATATGTCATAATATTTTAAGCTATGAGGAGGCAACTTCCTGTTTCTGCTCCTAGTGTCACTACATATATTTCTCTGTATGTTAATAATGTTAGACAGATTGACAGAATATCTCTCGCCTACTCTCCTCCCTTTCTGTCTGAATATATATATATATATATTATATATATATATATAGTGCGCTCATGTCATAATTCTCAGCAATAGACCTAAGACCAAGACCATGCATAATATTACGTATTATCGCGTATTATCGCAAAAGAAAGAGTAAAAAAAGAATGTAGTAGTTTGATTTAAAATCCAACAGAGACCAACGTCTCTAATATATAACACCTAAACACTTTCTGGTCTATGATTCGATTTCGCGAATATTCAGGCCAGTAGACAAAATATACTGTTTAATAAATATACAGTGAGTCTACGCAAATCGACTAAATAGAGTTTAAAGATAAATAAAAGTATCCATCATATATATATATATATATATATATATATATATATATATATATATTATTTTGAGTTGATAAGCAATATCGGAAGTGATATTTTTCGTGTATACAATTTTTTAGATTTTATTATTCAAAGCAGTCGTTTTTTAAATATAATTGGAATTAACCAACAGATCATGGTAGCATTTCCAGTGTTTATTTATAAATTGAAATTAACTAACAGATCGTGGTAACATTTAAAATGCATATTCATAGATTGGAATTAACCAGCAGATCATAGTAACATTTCCAGTGTATATAACGCCACTCGCCTCCGGTCTCAGACCTGTATGTTGGATGCACTAACTGGCCATAATTTAGTCGCACCTGAGTCTGCAGCTGTTCGCTTCCGTTAATCGAAGATGTCAAATGATCAGGTGAAATCCTCCCTTTACTCTGCCACGTTGTGATTTCTAATCTCACAGAAGTTAAGGACCTGCGGAAAAAGTGCGGTCGTCTTTGTGCTGCATTCCTCGACAACTGAAAAAACAAGAAGCAGTTGGATGCATAATGCAGAAATAAGGAAAAACAGACAAGAACCAAAAAAAAAAAAGAAAAAGAAAAACAAGACAGTAGCAAAGGCCAGTCGATCTGGAGTAATGATTATATTGTAATTCTTTGTACAGTAAAAGAAAGAAAGAAAGAAAGAAAGAGAATGAGAGAGAGAGAGAGAGGGAGAGTAAAAAAGAATTAAAAGAAAATACAATCCAACTTTTTTAGAGTCCACGAGCTACTCGCTATTACTATGTCTATTTGTTGTTTGTGGGAATACAGTCTTTATGCTCCCCTCCCCTTGAGCTCTGCTTAGAAGAGGTGTACATGTTTCTAGCGTGGTGGGAGACATGTTACTAGCGTCTTCACTCCACGCGTTCTGAGCTGTTCTCCCGTTGCTCTGACATTCTGTGTTCTGTTCTGTGATGTTCTGACATGATTTTCAAATTCGTTGTCTTTTTTGAAAACCATTTCAATATGAATATACTGCCTCATTTCAGAAATATAGAAAAAGATTATTTATATAGTTATTATCTTGCTAATATTTCTAATTCTTTTTAATTGTTTGTGAACTTTTCTCAAGTTTTTCTTTTACAATTTTCAAATTTGTGTTTCAGTTAATTAATAACTTCACGATACATTCTTTATGTTGAAGCCGTATGACCTACTTTTTAAAACGGAATGAATTAACTAAAAATCCCTTTGCAGAGCATTTATAAACCTTCATGGAGATGGTATTGAAGCTATAGGGAGATGGTTAATGTTTTTTGATTCGGCCTTGTGTCATACAAAACCGAACTCCCTACAGCTTACAGATTTTATCCATATTCATCAACAGAATTATCAGAAGGTTGGTTGGCAGCAGAAAGTTGGAGATTGTGAAATTTGGGTGTTGTGTGGATGAGTGAAAGAATAAAAATATACATTTTTCATGTTAAAATAGAAATTTATTAAAAGGAAAGAGTAACAAAAATTGGTAGAAATTAATGTTCAATTACAAAGTTAAGGGTATCAAGAGTTGTAGAAAATGTTCATAGTAGTAATTTGTTGAAAAGCGTTTATGCGTATTTGCGTATGTATGAGTGTTTGTTTGATAGGAATCTCTTTGAATGTAGAAGAAGAAGTAAAATGAATCAGCAAACGAGAAAGAAGGGGAAATCGGACGAATGTCCTGGTCACTTGAAGCTTCTCCGGTTACATTTTAGCTCGTCGTCTCGGCTGCTTCCATCTGAGTGACTGACGCTGATCGAAGCCATTTATATAGTTCTTTAGAATTTCGCACTGCATCGCGAAATCTTCTGGGTCTTGCAAACCGCTTCCATTGGTCGGAATATCATTTAACATCTACTTGCGAAATCCGGTTTCGACTTTTTATTTAAGCACATGGTCAATCATTTTCTATTTGGGAAAAACCAGGATTACACATGTCATTGTGAATTTTTGTAAAAGTGAAGAAGGTTGATTTTAATTCTTAATTTCCTATCCACCACAATCTTTTGTGATAATATATTTCTTACGATCTATAATCTTCATATATATGAAATTTGAAAAAAATGAATTTAAACAACTTTTCCATTATATATATTTATTTAGAATATGATGAACATCTCTTGACTTGTATAATAAAGTACCACACAACCAAATACTTTATTGTAAATATTTAAAATAAAACATATTTTAAGCTGATTGTTCTTCTTTAACGGCATATCAAATTTGTCGGTTATTTAAGACAAAGACTATTTTTAAAATATATATAATACTTTCGGTTGTTGGTTGCATTGTGGGATAGAAAATTAAGAATTAAAATCAACTTCCTCTTCACTTGTACAAAAATTCAAATGACGTGTGAAATCCTCGTTTTATCCAAATAGAAAAATTATTGACCATAAAAAAAAGTCGAAACCGGATTTCGCAAGTAGATGTTAAATTGATTTTCTGACCAATGGAAGCGATCTGCAAGATTGTAAGGACTTCGCGATCCAGTGCTAAAATCTGAATTGCTATAAAAGGCTCCGGTCAGCGTGAGTCAGACAGTCAGGGATTGAAGTAGCAGAGACGACAAGCTAAAATGTAACGGGATTGGCTTCAAGTTGACCCGGACATTCGTCCTCTTTCTCTTTCCTTTTTGCGTGGCAATTACTTCTACTTCTTCTTCATTCAAAGACATTTCTATAAAACAAACGCTAATACATACGTACGTACGCACAAACTCTTTCAACAAATTACTACTACGAACATTTCTACGAACTCTTGATACCCTCAACTTTCTCAAAGAACTTTTAACTAATACTTATTATTGTTATTCTATTCTTTTAATAAATTTCTATTTTAAAATGTAAAATGTATATTTTAATTCTTCCACATTAATTCACACATTCCAACCTGCCGACAACCAACATTCTGATGATAACGGTAATAACCTTTTGATAATTCTGATGATGGCAACGGATAAATCTCGTAAGCTGTAGGGAATTTGGTTATGTCTGAAACAAGGCCGAAGTAAATAAACATTAACCATCTCCCTATAGCGACTGCATCACTCTTTAGTTATGCCTTTATAAGCTGACGTTCACATATTCGCGTATTAATAAATGAAATATATTTTGAAATGTTTACCGACATCTGTTTCTTCATACCAATAATAAGTATTGTGCAAATATTTACTTTCATAATAAAATCTGACATAATGTCCTATCGATAGGATCAATATTCACCAATAAATTAAGTATCTAGTGTAGATAAGCTGTGGCTCTACATACATCAGGAGAAATAAATGGTTAACAATAAAAAAAAAATAAAAATAGAATTAAATGTGTTGACAAGGAAGAAAAAATAGGTAGCGAATTTATTGATTCACTGTGGTATAGATTATAAATTCTTTGCTTTTCATATTAAGACCAGTAGAAATATGGCGATGTTACGATGTTTCCGAAGTTGTAAATATGGCTATAGTTTACTTTATATTTTTTGGAGAGTAAAATCCAATCAATTTTATTATAAGCATGGATCGGAGATGTTCGTTAATATTAAGTTAGTCTTGTCAACCAGTTCACACCAGATGCAACTCTGATCTTCTCTTTCTACACATTGTATCGGAATTAGAAATCTGAGAGCAGAGTTCGAATTCCAGTCTGGTTCTTTACATTGACTTACACAAGCATATGAAATCCATATTTCCTCTTTGACTAAGGGTTAAATAGTAGGACTTTTATTTGGATAAATATTTCGAATAGACTATTCTCTTGCAAATTAAGTCAGTCAGTTAAGTGCCATACGTGATACACGCTTGGGCGATCATGTCTCGAAAGAAACACGACTGACTGGGCAGAAGATTATCCCGCAGTAGTTTGCCATTGCTTTCTGCGGTAGACTGGTTGCCGACCAAGGCTTTAGAACCCAATCTGTCCTGCTATTTAACCCATAACTGGAAGAAAGAGACGGATTAATACCTTTCCCAAGGGTATTTGCGCGTAAGTGAATACAATGGATTCAACTTGAATTCGAACTCGGCTTCCCGGTTTCTCGTTCCGAGCCGATATCCACTGTACCACAACGCACATCCCCAAATTAAGACTGATTCTTAAAATATGTTTCGGCTAAAAATAACTCACAAAAGTTTGATAAAAAGTACAAACAAATCAATTACCCAATCATTCAATCTATCCATTACTGTGGTCTTGTTATTTCCGATGTTAAACTTTATAAACAATAATATTAATTAAACTTTACAAACAATAATATTATCCATGAGGGTAACAGATATAACGTTTTGCCGATTAGATGACTAGCGAAATTAAAAAGTTTGTCAATTTGGTATCATATTGATTGCTTGATTCTACGGCTTATCATCCTTTCGCAGGTTATTTAAAGCCAGAAAATGTTTTAGGTCGAAGTAATATTTTTAAATAATAATTGTTTTGTGATATAAGCCTTGCTAATTAACACACAGTTGGGAAAAGAAAAGCTGGATTGATACCTTTCCGAATGGCATTTGCATATCAGTGTGTAATATTTGTACCTAGTATGTTTTGGATAATAATTAAGGGATACAAATACTAACCTGTTAAAACAGACATTATTTAACTTCGTCTACATTCTTGTTTGAGTCCCTCGTGGCTGGCTAAAATGTCCGCTGACGGGAGTAGCATGTGTGGCTGGCGTGAAATCTTTTTAGGAACTAAAAAACAATACTGAACTGCTACTAGTTGTTGGTCAGTAGGGATGGGCCAGAGAAAGAGAAAGAGAGGGAGTGAGAGATGAAGGGATTTCTGGGATAGTAGTTCGTAACCTAGGTGGAAGCACCTGGAGAAGAGAAGGGAGAAGAAGACAAAGTTAATATGTTTAGGTAGTATTATTTCTGACCTCTAGTAAGGGGGTACTACAAGTGAATATAACGAACGCAACTGGAATAGGAACTGGTATTTTCAAACAGTCACGCTTCTTGGCCTCGGTGATCGCACAGGAACCACTGTTTCAACATAATATGGCCGCAAGCTAGGTAATAAACTAATATTGTCATGTCATGTGCCAGACCCAAGTTAAGTAAATAACTTTTGTGAAATGCTGCCTTTCAGTCGAAGTGTATTATAACAATCGAATATGTTCAAATAAATTCCGATATTAATAAGCGGATAAATGATTTATTTCCAAATGATTAACATAATTTTTTTAATATGAATTTAAAACTGAAAGAATATCAA
This sequence comes from Ascarosepion bandense, assembly GCA_037127315.1. NCBI lineage: Eukaryota > Metazoa > Mollusca > Cephalopoda > Sepiida > Sepiidae > Ascarosepion > Ascarosepion bandense. The sequence continues at coordinate 202,340 of JBBBDQ010001483.1, forward strand.
GAAAAACGACTTTCTTTGGGACTGAGTCCAAATTCAGCTGCTTAAATAATAACCTGTTGGTCAAGGGATGAATGTCTAATCCCGTAACCGATTATTCTGCGTATAAAGAAACTGGACTGGCCGCATATTAAGTAGTGTAACTGCTACAAAATTAAATCAATTTTAAAAGTACATTTATCGTCTGTTAGACAAAAAGTGCCTGTAGTTCTACTAGTATTGGCTCCAGCCAAAGTTGATTACAGTGCTAGAAGCTTTTTTTTCACTTCCTGCTACTGTTTGGGTCATTATAGGACGAAGATCAAACATTAACTCACCTAGTCACATCTTTCTTCAGTTTGGTAGCATTTTGTTGGTGGAACATTTTCTCAAGATACCTGATAGTGGACAGGGGAGGTGTGGAGAACACAGGAAGAAGTAGATGTATCTCGAAATGATATAATGATTAGCTAACTGCTGTGTCAGTTCATTTCATGGCTTGAAGATTGCGTTTAACTATGGTACAAAATGCCGCCTTTTGGTGTTGAAATCATTGTCACCGTAAATGTGTGCGTGTCTGTGTATTTTTTAAAAATATCAATGGGTTTATTCGACATTTTTAATCACAAGTGACATGCAGGTTTGATCCTCACCAGACAACATATCTTCTTTACTAAAATTTAACGAATGCGCAGGACGATAAATGTAAGATACAGTGATTATTAAAAAAATCGGACGTCTATTTCAAATACGAAGTATACGTATACATATATGAGCAAAAGTGGAAATTGCTTTTTTTATTGCCATCTCATTTCATCTTCTTTAGGAAGCTAGGTTCGTATTCTTAGATCAAAATGAAAGACAAATCTGTGTTTGTATAAATTAAAATATTCGTTTGCTAGGTTCGAGCCTTCCGATAGGAATGACAGAACAAAATTGCATATTTTGGGGATTAATTTTGCCAATCTGTGATGGACTCAAAACTTGTCGAAACGTGTTCTCAATAAAAAATGTCTACTTTGTCTCATTTCTTCACTTGTGTTCGAATTTTACATTCTATTAAAGCGTGTATATATATATATATATATATATATATATATATATCATCCGCATACAGATCTGTTTCGCCGTATCACAGCTCATCCGTACGGTTAGACTCCAATTGCTTTTTTACCCAGAACTGAAACCCGGCCGAAATGGCGTCAGTCGGCAACTCTACGTATACATATATATATATATATATATATATATATATATATATATGTATGTACGTGTATGTATGTATATATATATATATGTATGTATATATATAGGTGTATGTATATATATATGTATGTATATATAAGTTGAAAGGAACACATAATTTTTATATCTTCTTTGCTACATAAATAGCAAACCGATGATTTTATATTTAAATGTAAATCATGTTCACAACCAGCATCCAACATTGCCTGATGAAGAGAATCTTGAAACATAGAAATTTCCGTGTCGCAATGTACAATTAATTCATATATATATATATATATATATATATATATATATATATATATATAATTAAATTTGCTTTTATTTAAAATTAATTTTCATTGCGACACGGAAATTTCTGTTTCAAGATTGCCTGATGACGAGGTAAATCGTCATCAGGCAATGTTGACTTAATGTTGTGAACATGATTTACATTTGAATGTGTAAATCAATACGCCTGTTATTTAAAGAGTTAATATGGATGGAGGAAGACAGAAAAAATTATGTATTTGTTTAATTTAACAAATCAGAATGCAATTCAACTTTTAAATTTGAAAATATAGATTATATGTTTAGGGAATACAGGTTTTCTTTTTTTAATCTTAACAGGAATGTGTCAGCCAACTGAGCCACCGTCAACATATTATATAATTATATATATATATGCCAGTAGTTTCGTTAAAAATGACAGACAAGGTACTGTGGATAAGTATTTTTGTATAAGTTTTCCTGTGATCTTACAGGTTTAATGAACCTTGCATAAAAGAGGGACTGTTTCCTAAATACGCACTTTTAAAATGATATATGTTGAGGTGGGTGCTTTAATTTATAAATAAGATTTTATTAAACGTTAATTTTAGTGGATACTCGTATTTGGGTAGATGTTCCGTTTATTTAATAACCAATATATTTATTTTCGTCTACCAGCCTGAATATTTGATAAATCTTACTAGAGATAAATATGCTCTCTCCTGCGAGATATTTCGAAAATACAGGCTAGCAGACGAAAATAAATAAATATACTGTTTAATTAATGTAGGGGACGTTTACCCAAATTCGAGTATCCACTAAAAATAACTTTTAAGTTATAAAACATATGTATATATAAGTGGGATGGAAAAATACAACGAACGCCAATAACAATTTTAGATAAAAACGTTATCGATATGGGGACGCTCAGTTTGAAATTTTAATTTTGGAGATAGAATGCGTAACTTAAGGGTATTCTTGCATTTTGCCATTTGATTTCCCACTATATGCATGTATACTCATAAGTAACGAGATTTATGAGTCGGGTGTTACCTGCCAACAGATTCTTTTCCCGTCGGTTGTTTGTCCTGTTCTTGTAAAATATACGATACCGACGTATAAACACGATTGTACGTAGATCATTCTGGCCCACATACGGCGGTATTCACTGAAATATATATAAACTTCCTAATATGCAAATACATCTTAATGTTGGCTCGCACGCACACGAACACAAACACACATACCATCTTAAGCACTTGTAGCATTCCCGCCACAAAGCAACCCCCACGCACACTTCATTTCCAACTCCCGCCCGTAACCTCATACTCCAAACCTGTCTTCTTTCTCGTTCTCGTTTCTTTCCTTCGTCTATTTTTCACTCTTCTTTCTACTTTGGCGACTGCAGTAGTGAATAGTGTCACTGCTGCTTCGCGCGTTTCACAATTAAAGGGACCGCATGCAGGCTAATATGCCAGCCTGCTAACGAAACTAGTTTTTAAACACACGCACCAGCATACGAACGATCACACGCATTAGTTCTCACACTTTCCTGCGTTGTTCTCTTGCGATATGCGCGACTACACACACACTCACACACACACACACACACAATATCGCCATTCCTTTCTATTAGCGGCTTGCAATCTAGTCATGCAATCAAATACTACAGTAGTGAATTTCTTTTTCATTTAGACGCTCTGCAATTTTATCCTTGTATCATACTTAGTTGTGCGTTGTGGTGCAGTGGATAGCGGCTCGGAACGAGAATTTGGCGCTTCGAGTTCGAATTCCAGTTGAATTCATTGCATTTACATACGCACAAATACCCAGTGGCGATTATATGAAGGGCCCAGAAGAGGCTAAGCCCCCATTTTGGCTTGCCCCTCGGTTGACCCCCGCCACATTTTTAATCTTCAAAAATTAATGAGTCTCTGATTTTGATAAGATTTGATCTTCAGCACTTTTCCCCTGCGTTTTCTTTTTTATTTAGCTTTTTAAGGACATGCAAAAATCAGTTTAAAAGAACCCGCCTCGCAAAAAACAACATAAAAAAATAAAAAAAAAACAACAAACAAACAAACAAACAAACAAACAAAAAACAGATAGACAGAAACTGACATGTTTTTTAGGGAGAGAAAGATGCTTAATATTTTCACGTTTGAAAGATGTTAATTAGAAAAAAATATCCGCAATTTGATATGTAGATACATAAGCAGTCACTGATTTATGGCCGGGTGAAAGAATTGATCAGAAATTACGTTGCTTGAGTTGCCACTCCTCCTCAGAAAAATATTTGCCCTTAAGTGACCCCCAACACTTTCAGAGGTCAACAATCGCCACTGCAAATACTCTTGGGAAAAGTATGAATCCGTCGCTTCATTTCTCCAATTATGGGTTAAATAGCAAGACAGATTGGGTTCTGTAGTCTTGGTTGGCAACCAGTCTACCACATAAATTTATGGAAATCTGCGGAAAAATCTTCTGCCCAGTCAGTCAAGTCTTTTTTTTTTTTTAGATATGATCGCTGAAACGTGTATCACGGATGGCAATTAACTGATCATACTTAGTTAAAGTTTGTAAACACTTTAAACTGATTGGTGGTGCAATTGTTAGTTATCTTTTCGACCATTTCTTTCTACGATGAGTTTGATTCTCGCTGGATATTTATGTTGGGCTTTATCTTAAGCGAAGCTACAATTGACTTGTTTTTGTTCTTTTACACCAAATACAAGGTTTGAGAGACACTCAGATTAGAGCGTTCCTTTTTTTAAATTGTTATGATTAATAAGGTGTATGTTATGAATGAAAGAAGAGACAGTAGAAAGTGACGATTATTAATATACGGACGATAGATCACGATTGACCTTTGACTTGGAGTCGTTTTCCAGTTTCAGTCGAGTTCATTACATACACTTACGTGCTAATATCCTTGAGACATATATGAATCCGTTTCTTTTCCTTCAGGGTTCTTTGGGTTCTAGAGCCTTAGGCAAATTTTGAATTCAAACCATCCTGGAATGGGTTGGTCTCTGTCAGGCTGTCTTGATCAAGATCAGTCAGTTAAGTGCCATACGTGATACACGCTTTGGCGATCATGTCTCCAAATAGACATGACTGACTGGGCAGAAGATAATCCCGCAGTAGGTTGCCATTACTTTCTGTGCTAGACTGTTTGCCAACCAAGGCTATAGAACCCAATCTGTCCTTCTAGTTAACCCATATCTTAAGAAAGAAAAGATAGATTCATACCTTTCCTAAATCTGTTTGTGCGTAAGTGAATGCAACGAATACCTTTGGGAATGATACACTTGCCCAAGATGCACAACTTATAATGCGGCTGCATTACATGTGGTGGCTCCACAACTCTAACGAGGTATGGTACTCGTGACGATCGTGATATTTATGGGTTAAAGTGCTCAATATCAGGAACAGAGCACACACACACACACACACACACACAATTCTACTCCTCCAGCTTCTTTTCTCGCACTTCCCGCCTGTGGAACTCGCTTCCATATTCTTGCTTTCCTGACGGCTACAACCTCCAGGAATTTAAATGCAATGCCAATACTCATCTCTTAACCACTTGGCCCTAGTTCTTTCACCACCCCGTATATCCTTTCCTTTGTCTCCACCTTTGCAACTGTCATCACACCTGTATTCCTATCCTTCTCCTGCTCCTTTCTAACCGGTTCGTCTTTCTCTTCACTCTCTTCTGTCTAATCTTTTTACTCTTATGTAGCCCCCTGCACATCAGTGGCGTTACCGCCTTACTCGAGGTGATAAGAATAAATATATACACACAATATATATATATATATATAGTCATCCGCAGACAGATCTGTTCGCTGTATCACAGCTCACCAGTACAGTTAGACAGCTGATTGCTTTTTACCCAGGATTGAAACCCGACCGAATTGGCGTCAGTCGGCGATTCTACCTCTGAGCTACGGACGCTCGGTGGCAGACTTTTCAGCATGTATATTATCAGTATACACGCCCAATAGCTGAGAGTGTTCTAATTTATTGCTGAGTGAACGATGCGTAGATGCCAGAGTAGCTGCTGTTTTTCAAATTCTACCATTCTTCCAGAGTGCTCAATCAGGGTGTGAGAGCGTGTACATATATATATATATATATGTGTGTGTGTGTGTGTGTGCGTGTGTGTGTGTGTGTGTGTGTGCTCGCGCGCGCAATTTTATGTGGATTGCTTGATGGCTATGTTCGTTTCATTCTTTTTTCATTATCATGTTCAGCAGTTTTAGAACCGTGTTAAGAATTCACAGCTGGAATCTTAATTTTCAAGTTATGCATTTCAACGGTACGTTGCAGGAAATCAGTGTTCAAACCCAGGTAATAAAACATCATCCTAAATACTGATTTTTGGGGAAGGCAGTTTGTACCTCAATATACCATTTTTCATCATTATCGCCAAAAAAGTGTATACCGTATGACACCTGACTGACTGAATATCACGATGGCCTTGCAAGCGGTTGACAGTGTAATTGCCTCTCTTTGAGTCCTATATATATATATATATATATAAACAAACTTTGGTTTAATTTATCTTAATCTAATTGATTGTGTATTGAACTGTTCATACAAAATCAATATATATAGTTTCTTCTTTATGGTGGTGGGTGTATTGATCTTTATGTGGGACATGACAGTTGTTTCTATTTTTGCCTCTCTTCATTTTAATTCCATCTTAAAATGTTTAAAATGTTAATATCTTCACTCTCAACTGTTGTCAAATTTTGTGACCAGACGAATTATTTGAAACTTAAAAATTATCTAAATATTTGAAAATATATTCACATGAAATATAGTTACAAACCATTCAACAAATTATGCTATCTTACGACACATATTTAAATTCACGCCAATGTAAACGCAACGAGTTCAATTAGAGCTGAGTTCAAATTCCAGTTGAGTTCATTGCATTTACTTACGCACAAATACCTTTGGAAACGTATTAATCCGCCTCTTCCCTCCAGTTATGGGTTAAATAATAGGACAGATTGGGTTCTATAGCCTTGGTTGTCCACCAGTCTACCACAGAAAGTAATGGCAATCTACTGCGGGATAATCTTCTGTCTAGTCAGTCATGTCTCTTTCGAGACATGATCGCCCAAGCGTGTATCACGTATGGCACTTAATTGATTGATATTGTCTAAGAACATTTTTCAAGTTTGCATTTTTAAGTTGTCGCGCATTCAAATTAAACAAATTTTATTGATAAACAGTTTAAAGTTCATTATGTTTTCTTCTTTCTTTTTTCGAATATCTCATATTATAAAGTCTATGGATTAGGGGTTAGCGACTTCGACTGACACCAAATCGGTCGGGTTTCGATCCCGGCCAGAAGCAAGTGGATGTCTCGCCACACTGATGAGCTGTGATACAGCGAAACAGGCTTGTAGAGCACTTCGGCGTTAGCAAGCTATTACAACTGAGTAGTAAGTTCGATCCATACTTTCGGCCTTGTGCCACACCTAAGCAGCGTTTAGAAAATCAATTATCTATCTTTGGATGTGCCTTGTGGATACCGGTTCGGAACAAGAAATCGGAGGAGCCGAGTTCGAATTCCAGTTGAATTCTCTGCATTCACTTCCACGCACATACACTAAACAACAGGATAGATTTGGGTTCTATAACCTTGGCTGGCAACCAATCTACCGCAGAAAGCAATGGTAACCTACTGCGGAAAAACCTTCTGTCCAGTTAGTCATGTTTCTTTCGAGACATGATCGCCCAAAGCATGTATCACTTAACTGACTGACATTGTCAAGTTTGCATTTTTAAATAGTCGCGCATTCAAATTAAATAAATTTAAATAAATTAAATTAAATTAATTTTATTGATAAGCTGTTTAAAGTTAATGAACTTTTTGGTTCTTTTTTTCGACAATCTCATGTTATTAACAGGAATGTTAACATTGCTAGTTTCATATCATGTTTAAACACCGGTTCTCGGATGAGCGCTTGTTGGGTAGAAATGTCTTTTGAAGTATTCACTCAGTCTTAAAGGGTTCCGTACGGTTTTTAAGTAGACATCTGAACGATGAAGAAGAATGAGGAGAGACAGAAATAGAAAGACAATCATAATATGATCGCTTCACGTTTCTTAAAGGGAAAGTGTTAATTACGCTCATCTCATTTCTTTTTTGATGCGGGTCAAACTTGGAT
>JBBBDQ010001483.1:215000-235000 GCA_037127315.1 Ascarosepion bandense
GATATGTAGATGCGCATTAACCACCGTCTGTCGAGTGTCTTACATTTTTCTATACAAATCGGATGCTAACCGCCTGGCGACCCAAGGCAGACACCGTAAATACGTTTTCTGCGCATAGGCTCAGTGCATACTATCTCTTTAAACAAATTAAAATAAACGATTTATTGACGAGTCAGAACCACCCCCGTTCCAAAATCCCAAATCTTAATGGATCCGACTGACGGCTATGTATTTTCTAATTCAAACAAACTTAAAAATAGAGACCAACTCCGACATCAACAGCAAAAAGATGACCCAAACCAGCGTTCATGTCAACACTGACAACAATCACCAATATCTATTTCACTTCTAATCTCACCATTCTCTCTCTCTCTCTCTCTCTCTCTCTTTCTGTTGCCTTAGTAACAAAAACAGATAAACGTTACTAGCTTTGTATATGCAAATAAATTATGTATTTGTTTACCCATACTCAATGTATTCTTTTTACTTGAATTTACATTTGCCGAGAGGGAGAAGAATTTAACCTTCACAGCAGTAACAAGGTTCTGTCTTCATTTCCGCCTCCGCAATACGTTCGTTAGACATGATGTGGTTCGCTAATATGAATATCTATATAGGAGTTCTGCAGTTTATTTGCATATCTTTTATCGAATATTGAAAACTCAACGGGAAAAAGAGAAAGAAAATGGAAAAAAAAAACGGTCATTCTTAATTAAATTTCACATGTAGGCATGTCAGTATATTTCATTCCAAACAAATAAATATTCTCTCTTCTTGAAAAACTTAAACTGAATGTTATTTGTTGGCTTCATCAATGTTGATTCAGGTCTTTCAAATCAGGTTAGATATTTGTTTGGTCGTGGAGTCGACAGAAATGAGACGATACCGGGCAGATTATTCTTTCTGTTCTATTAATTTTATTTATTGTCAGTTTTATAAATCAAGTTTAACATATCGTTCAAGTGGTGATTTTGTGCCTGAAAAAGTAACTATGGTAACGATAATAGTGAGATTAACCATTTCCATGCATGAAACATTAAGCATTTATTGACCAAACACCGTTACTGCCGATTAAAATTATTTCTCTTGAAACAGTTTCACAGTAAAATGGTAATATTATTAGTTTTCAAAAAGTAAAAAAATTAGCATTCATTGACTAACCAACCAGTACTGCTGTCGGTTGAAATCTATAAAATGGTTATATTAACAGTTTTCAAAAAGGGAAAAATTTTAGCATTCATTGACTAACCAACCAGTACTGCTGTCGGTTGAAATCTACAAAATGGTAATATTAACAGTTTTCAAAAAGGGAAACATTTTAGCATTCATTGACTAAGCAATCAATACTGCTGTCGGTTGAAATCTATAAAATGGTAATATTAACAGTTTTCAAAAACGGAAAAATTTTAGCATTCATTGACTAAGCAATCAATACTGCTGTCGGTTGAAATCTATAAAATGGTAATATTAACAGTTTTCAAAAAGGGAAAAATTTTAGCATTCATTGACTAAGCAATCAGTACTGCTGTCGGTTGAAATCTATAAAATGGTAATATTAACAGTTTTCAAAAAAGGAACAATTTTCCATTCACTGACCACGGCTGCTCTGATCAACAGTTGTATAATATCAAGGTTCTTGTAGTGCCATGACGCGCATGGGTAGGTGTCCCTGCAAGCGATTTCGGTGGGCAACCCTGAGGCCACACCTTGTTGCAGCCCTAGCCAGTTTCCCTCCCAGCACAGATCGTGGATAATGACCGCCTGTATCCTCTACTCTAGGTCCCTTTCTATAAACAAAAACATATGACGAAACAAATCAGAAACGACCCTAAACCAGCTAAAATCAAACCACCTAAACCCATTAACGTTTCTTTCACTAATATCCGGAACATTCGTACTAACTTTCCTCGTGTAGAAGCGTTCCTGCATGAAAAGTCCCCTGACATCCTTGCGCTCCGCGAAACTAACCTCAACTCAGCTATTCCCTCCTCTGACCTCTCCATCCCTGGTTATCTTCCCCTCTTAAGGAAGGATTCCACTGTCCACATGCATGGGCTGGGTGTCTACGTCAGCGAACACCTCCCCATAGCTAGGGTGACTTCACTCGAATCAACTGACCATCAATACATATGTCTCCTCAGTTCGGTTAGTTACCTATTCTTTCTTCACCGTTCTTCCTCCTCTCCTGACTGCTCCCTACTAGATAGCATTGCTGACGACATAGATAAGGCTATTTCCTACCACCCATTCGCCCACATATTTGTATTCGGAGACCTCAACGCCCATCATTCTGAGTGGCTTGAAAACGCTGTTACTGATCCAGCGGGCATTCACGCCATGAACTTCGCTATTTCCCAATCCCTTACGAAAGTGGTGGACTTCCCCACTCGCTTCCCAAGCACTCCCTCGGGTCATTCCTCACTACTAGATATATGTTTCACCTCTGCGCCTGACGCCTGTCAAGTCTCGCAGCTTTGCCCTCTCGGCAACTCTAACCACGCTGTTGTCTCTCTCAGTATTTCTTTCTACTCTCACTCCCCCCAGGAGCCCGCTACTTATAGGACCTCCTACCTCTACCAAAAAGCTGACTGGGATACCTTTCGCGAGTTCCTCTGCGACGTCCCTTGGGGAAAAGTGTTCGATCTACCAGTTGATGACTGTGCCTCTGAGGTCTCATCATGGGTGAAAGCTGGCATTGATGCCTTCATACCAACCAGGAAGTATGTGCCTAAAACCTCATTCCTCTCTGTGGTTCTCTGTGGTTCTCTCCTGCCTGCTCAGCCGCCATTGTCCACAGGAACCATTACTTCCGTCAAGTGCCTTAGGTCAAGAGGGTGTCTACTGGACGACTCTATGCCTGGCAATAGTACTCTGCACCACGCTGCACAAGCAGTTGAATCCAGCCATGGCTGTCTGAGAATTTCCGTGACCACATCACCTCTTACACCTGCCCCATCTAACTCTCCAGTCTGCAACCGCCTTGATTATTATGTGTGGGGCGCAGTTTAAGGAGAGACCATCAAAAATCCGTGCATCACCAAAGATGAACTTGAGGCAAAAAAATATGGCAGAATTCACTAACTTAATCAGGGAAGCTGTTGAGAAAAATTGCAGGAGGTTCCGAAGTCGTCTGGAGGCCGCGTTTGATGACAACAGTGATTTCGTTGAATAAATTTACTCTTTAATATGTTAAAATATTTTTGTGCAATTTTGGTAAATATATCTGTTATTCCAGTTGAATCCATTGCATTCACTTACGCACAAATACCCTTGGGAAAGGTATTAATCCATCTCTTCCCTCCAGTTATGGGTTAAGTAGCAGGACAGATTGGGTTCTATAGCCTTGGTCGGCGACTAGTCTACCGCAGAAAGCAATGGCAACCTACTGCTGGATAATCTTCTGCCTAGTCAGTCATGTCTCGAACGAGACATAATCGCCCAAGCGTGTTTCTCGTATGGCACTTAACTGACTGATCTGTTAATAAGAGTTGTTAGTATTGTTTTCATTTTTGTATAATTTAGACGACAATTTATCCAACGCACCATGTATATATTTCCAGATGAAACCAAATATAAACCCTCTCTCTCTCTCTCTCTCTCTTTTTTTTAAGATAACGCGTTTCGTCTTATTGTGCTAGGCAGGCGTATTCGGATAGGAATGAACGTCAAACCAACGTTTTAGGAATGACCGTTGGATTTTTTAGGCAAAACAAAATTACATTATCAGAGTCAACGACGAGAAATGCTTTTTCATTTTTTTTTTTGTTTTGTTTTGTTTATTTGGTTCGTATTAAGCAATCAATATCTACTGGATTTTAAATCCAGAGAAGATCTGTCATTTTTTATATTAGTTCCTGTACCACATAAATAGGGAGTGATGCAGATAACAAAAAGACCAACTTTATTAAGATTTCCAAAGAGAGAAGAACCATAATCACTAACATCTTGAAGTTTCAGGGTACATAAAAGAAGTCAGGCAGTTAAGTTCCATACGTGATATATGCTTTGGGCGATCATGTCTCGAAAGAGACATGACTAACTGGACAGAAGAGAATCACCTAGTAGGTTGCCATTGCTTCCTGCGGTAGACTGGTTAACGACCAAGGCTATAGAACCCAATCTGTCCTATTGTTTAGCCAATAACTGGAGGGAAGAGACAGATTAATACCTTTCCCAAGGTATTTGTGCGTAAGTGAATGCAACAAACTCAACTGGAATTCGAACTCAGTGTTATACGTGATACACGTTTTAAACGATCATGTCTTTTTCGAGACATGGCTGACTGGGCAGAAGATTATCACGCAGTAGGTTGCCATTACTTTCTGCGGTAGACTGGTTACCGACCAAGGCTATAGAACCCAAGGCTATAGAACCCAATCTGTCCTATTATTTAACCCATAACTAGAGGGAAGTGACGGATTAATACCTTTCCCAACTGGAATTCGAACATAAAAGAGGAAGAAAGTAAGAAAACTGGAAGAGATTCTCATGGGCGAGAAGTTCGAGAAAAGAAACTATTAAAAAATAACTTTCTGTTGCATCATATAATGAGACTTAACTGCCAATCTAGTCACTTGCGGGCTATACGTGATACACGCTTGAGAGATCATGTTTCTTTCAAGACATGAATGATTGGGAAGATGATTTTCCCGCATTAGGTTGCTATTTGTGAGTAAACCGGCTGCTAACCAAAGCTATAAAACCCAATATCTACTGCTATTTAACCTATAGCTGGAAAATGAAGAGACAGATTAATACATTTCCCAAGGGTAAGTGAATGAAACGAATTCAACTGAAACTTTAACTCAGCTCTCCGATTTTTGGTTCGGAGCCGATATCCACTGCACCACAATGCCAATATATTCAGTCAATTAAGTGCCACACGTGATACACGCTTGGGCGATCATATTTTGAAAGAGACATGACTGACTGGACAGAAGATTATCCCACAGTAGGTTGTCATTACTTTCTGCGGTAGAGTGGTTACCGACCAAGGCTATAGAACCCAATCTGTCCTGTTATTTAACCCATATCTGGAAGGAAGAGACAGATTAATACTTTTCCCAACGGTATTTGCGCGTAAGTGAATGCAGGGAATTCAACTGGAATTCAAACTCGGCTCCCTGATTTGTCGTTCCGAGCCGATATCCACTGCACTACAACGCTCATCCGCGCCAATCTATGACTGTGCTTAAATTCGTGAAGTCGAGGTACCATTGATGAAAGTTCATCGAACAATTGCAATGAAAATATTTGCAGAAAAGACAGAGGAAAGCAACGTTACAGTCGTGAAAAACAGACTGAAACTGAGATGCCAGATCGAAGCAGATAATATTGCAGGTTCTTTTTTCTTCTTCTTCAGAGCTTCAAGATACATAGCAGATGCACCAGACTAAACGCGCCAAGAATATTTAATGCAGAATCGCCGAAAGTTGCTTCAGTAATGGAATATTTTAGTGTCCATTCTTCCTATAATCATTTGAGTACTGAGAACGGTCTCAAAATCCTTTGTTTAGTGAATAGAGATGCGAAGCAAGAGAACTTAGTTCTTTCGATCTATTTGATCGAAACATTGAGAAGCATTGTAAATGTGAAAGAATTGCCTCTGTCGAGCGAAAAGGTGCGATTCGCATCCGACGTTCTATAAACGAAAATTACAACCATTTATATTTTGACAATCTAAACTTATTTATAAATGGAGCTCTGTGTGTGTGTGTGTGTGTGTGTGTGTGTGTGTGTCCGTTACCTATAGACTCAGAAACGGCTGAACCAATTTTCTTGAAAAGTTACACAGTTGTACTATAAGCGTCTGCGAGTGTTCTTAGCTAGGTTTTGTGTCGAGGTACACCCCCGATAAATATCGAAAATTGATAATCGAATAAATCGGGTTATTGGAGGAGTGGTCCGATTTTAATCAAATTTGATACACTCGTAGACAAAGACACAAGAAACGATATTCAGAAGTTTCAAGGTTGCAGTTCTTACAATAGTGCAGAAAATTGATAATGTATATATATATATAAGGCAAGATGTTTGTGTGTGTGTCTGTTTATCTGCCTGTATGTCTGTATTTTTTTCAGCCCTTTTATTTTAGTTTTTGCTTCGGGTTTGGCTCTAAGTAGGCATCATTGTAGTTCTTAGTCTCAGCCATGATACCATTTACTCAGAGGAACTTATTTAGCCTTCAAAATTCAGTTTACGATGAAAAAAGCTTATTTGATATCGATACCGGTAAATCAAAATTTGACTTACATCCATTAATTTTTCTTTCAGTCTACGGATTCGCTTTAATTGGAAACAACTATTGCTTTTTAGTCTTTCGTGCCAACCGTCCAAAGAGTCTGAGCTCCAGGACCATGGATTAGTTTTAAAGTTTTCATTACACCCGGGTAACGCCGGACTATACTGCTAGTAGTAAATAATTCAAGTTAGTTTAAAGACGCTGTGTAGTACTTTTAAGACATATTTATATGGCCAAAGACGCATTTCAAAAGCTAAGCAGAGAAACAGGAACATTTTTTTGGAAACAAAGAAAAGATGTACGTGACTGTTATGTGTTATTTGTCTTATAAGGCAGCGAATGCTGGATAATCTCCTCAAAGGTGAAGGAGAGAATTGAAGCAACAGAAATGTGGTTCTATAGAAGGATGCTGAGGATATCACAGATCAAACATGCGAGCAACTACAAGGTTTTGAAGAGGATGTCAACGAAAAGAAAACTTATACTTAACATCAGGAAGAGAAAGCTAAAGTTTCTGGGACACGTAATAAAGAAGGAGGGCTTAGAAAAACTAATACTCACAAGGCGGATAGAGAGAAAGAATGAAAGGGGAAAGTAACGTGAGACATGCCTGTTGTACTTGAGCAAGTGGATGGTGGAGCAGGTTTTGAGAGGGACACTCAAAAAAAATCGTTAAGACCGACCAGGGCTAGAGGTAAGCGGAAGTTCATGATCGCCTACTTCCTGAAGGGACACGTCACATAAAGAAGAATATATTGCGCCGATTGTATAGATTAATATTTCATTTTTTGAATGAGATTTTTTAGATTTTATATTTTTGTCATCATTTGGACTCATTGTAATGTAAATTAGGATATGATTTAATATTAATTGAATTATCATTTCTTTTAATTTTTTTAATGTGAGATTAGCAATACTGGTCTAATTCGATCTGCAGAATTGTATCATAATCTTAAAGTCGAGTGTCTAAAATTTAAGTACTCTTAAGTAAAACATTTTAAATTTTTATGTGTTAAAAAATATTAAATCTCAATATTTCTATTTAAACATTTTAATATGGTGATTTTATAAGCATAGCTTAGATGTGACACAAGGCCGAAAGTATGCGACACCCAGTTAAGATCGAACTCACTACTTAATCATAATGGTTCTAGCGAGACAAGCTTGGTAACCATTACATCATCTCGAGGTGCCCAAATACAGTTGAGCTAAAAAATGCTTTTGTTTTAAATATTTTAAAATTCTCTCATGTTATTTCTCTTTAATCTAATTATTATTTAAAACAATAATTTTAACATTTTTTAAATTAAAATACACCATTTTAGAAAAAAAAATCCTCAAAAATCTGTTTTTAATAGAATTATTTATTTACAATATTTACATTGTTCGGATTGTTTTCCTCACCTTTCATCGTCCTACTCACAACATTTTGGCCGTTGTACCCCGTCGGCATTCTTTAGGTGATACACGTTCGAATTCCGAACCGAAACGTCGTGAATATGACGAATATGAAGCCAACAGTCCAAACAGTGTAAATAGTTGCAATACCTCGGAAATATAGACTGAGGGAGAATTATTTATTAAGAAATATGCTTATCTTCCTTTATTTAAATCGACTGTGCGCCTGTTGAGTCTTCCTCTGAAGATGATTATTTTTTGAGAAACAGTTACCGCGAATTGGTTTGTAACAAGTGCCTATCGAATTTGGTCATTTTCAGAGAATCTTGAAAAGGACCCTTTATTTCGTTCAAACATATTGATCTTACTCCTCTTTTTTGTCGCATCCGGTACCCTTCTTAAGTATCTGCTTATATTTCTGTGATGGGGTACTCTAATTATTTACATTATTTACAATGTTCAGACTGTTATCCTCATCTTTATTGTCATTGACGTTTCGGCCGTTGTACGATCCTGCCTTCTTCAGGTAACTGAAATTTCGAAACGAACCCTTTATTTAGTCCACCGGAGCAGATTGTTCTAGTTTCACGTGCCATGTCCTTTCCGGATATCTCAGTATCAGTTACCTTTATTTCAATTCAACTCTTCAAATTTTGGTTCACCTCTGTTGCAGCGAGATATTGAACTCACAACTCTTTGGTTTAAGTCACTTGAGTACCAATGATTTTATCCACTGTGCCATATGTCATTGGTGATCCAGTGACTTGACTCAAAGAATTATGAGTTCAATACCAAGCTACAACAGAGGTGAACAAAAAACATAGTGAATTGAATTAAAGGGGGATAACTGATACTGAGATATCCGGAAGTAGCATGATATGTGGAACTAGAACAATCTATCCCGGAAGACAAAATGAAATGGTTCACTTCGAAATTCCCATCATCTGAAGAACGTCGGGGCATACAGCGAAGGAAACACCGGGAATATAGCAATTAGCATTAAGATAACTGTCTGAACGTTGTAAATAGTGTGAAAAACTAACCTTCCGAAGGTTTTGAACTCACATTGGCTTTACTTTTCAGTCCGATAGCGCCTCCGAGTTGGTTTACTTCTGTACTGGGAGTGAATGCTTGACTTGATAAAGGGGGATAACTAATACTGAGATATGCCGAAAGTAGCATGATATGTGGAACTAGAACAATCTATCCCAGTTAATAAACGTAACTAGAAAAACACGAATAATTTTGAGTGGGGTGCTGGGTGAAGAACATCAACAAATATTTCAAGTAAATTATTTTTTAGTCACCTGTGTTTTTTTTTTCGTTCCTTTGGAGGTTTAATGACCTATCAATCCTTATGGGATCATTTTTAAGGTCATAACCAACGATTTTTGGGTAAGGTTATTTTATTTTTACAACATTTTTCTTTTTCGAGTATCAAGATTCATTGAAGTCATACCCTTGTTATTTCACTCATAACTGGAGGGAAGGGACGGATTAATACCTTTCCCAAGGGTACCAGTGCTTAAGTGAATGCAGGGTATTCAACTGAAATTCGATCTTGGCTCACCGATTTCTCTTTCCGAACCGATATCCACTGCACGACAACTCACATCCGTCACGAAACGCTTGCAGCACCAAGCGGTCACCCATCTAAGCACTGAGCAGGCTCAACGTTGCTTAAGTTCGGTGATCGAGCGAGAACCGGTGTATTCAATGTGATAAGCCGTAAGCCCCTTTTTTTCGTAAATCTGAAAAAAAAAATTTAACTTGGTGTGTCTTATTATTATATTTTCATTTTACCGAAGCTAATACTCACGTTTTGACTTTATCTGAAATATTTCGAGAAGAATCTGTAAGCTGATTGCTTTCATATCAGTCAATTAACTGTCATACGTTATACACGCTTGGGTAATCATGTCACTTTCTAGACATGACTGACTAGGCAGAGAACATTCCCGCAATAGGTTGCCATTACTTTCTGCAATAGACTGGTTGCCTACCAAGGCTATAGAACCCAATCTGTCCTGCTATTTAACCCACGGTTGGCGAGAGAAACGACGGATTAATACCTTTCCCAAGGGTATTTGCGCGTTGGTGAATGCATCGAATTTAACTGAAGTTTGAACTCCACTCTCCAATTTCTCGCTCCGATCCGATATCCACTGCACCACAAAAACACATCATATTCGCATCTCAGATAAAGGAAATCCATGCTAAAGATTTCATTTGGCGATTCCAAATTTTAGAGAGAACTTTAATAAAGATGCATCATTGGAAACACAACAGACGGCACCTTTGATAGACTTGTTCAGAAATTGAGGACTACGGAAAGGATAGTTTTAGCCTTAAGCTCTGAAATTTTAAGAACTGTTTTGAAATCGCACAATTCCGAGAAAAGATGTTAATATTGAAATATTTCAAATCAACCCCGTTATGAAGACAGCATATTGAGAAAATTCCGAGATTACTAAAGAGACAATTAGGATATAACTGATTCAATAAAATCATGCTTCGCATGCTATATCCCTTAATAATCAGCGAGCATAGTGAATTTGATTCGCACTGGGAGCACTATTCATGTGTTTATCTTCCTATCCGTAGGTTCACTGAGCCTAGTTTCCAGAATGAAACTTAAATCATGTTCTCTAATGTTAAAGTGTGTCGGAAACAATCTCTGTACGTATGCAAATGTACACTCGCCATGAAAAACATACTCCTTGCCGACTTCAAATTTGGTATTTTATACATATTAAATCTCGCTATTTCACGCGGGATTACCACATTCTCCTCCATAAAACTAGTTACACTTCATGTGTCTTTTTCTTTCTTTTTTCCTCCGGTAGCAGAGAGAGCACACCAGTCTCTTTGAGGTACGTCTATTTGTAGTCTAGTACTACTACAAATTAATAAACGCAATTGTATTTTACTGTATAGAAAATCTCTGCAAGCCTATAACATAGTAACAGCATTGTTTAAATCGAATGGTCCACTCGTTAAGAAAAGAAAGGAAGCGTTTTTCGAAATCTTTCTTGTAGATTAGCATTCTTTCGACCTTCTTTAGGATGTGACATTTGTCACAATCGAAAATTTTTATGTTTGTTATTTTAGAAAGGAGTCCTATATAATATCGACATAGGGTAAAATCGGCTCACCACATTTACAGTTATTAGACTTAGATATGTTTTTGTAAATGTCACGTTGTAAAGTTTATTAACATAATTTCAGTATCTTTTTAGCTGTTTCGATGTTTTTAAATATTTTATCCTGATTTATTTTTTAAAGCTTGTTTTAATTTTTTTTTTCAAACTGTTTTTGAATGGGATTTTTAGAAAGCACATGAACAAATATTTCAAGTAGATAATTATTTTGTAGGAAACGTCGGCTATACTTGCGAAATGACCTTGTGTCCAACGTAACCGGGACCACCACATTTAAAAGAATCAGAAAGTTAAACCAAAGATAAAATGCCTCGTTTGTATTAATAAGTGTTAATTTATTTAACAGGTCGAATGATATCAATTTTAACGTTTTGAAATAACACGTTTGGAAGTTCTGAATAAAGTTTTTCTTTTGAATGTGTATTTAAGAGTTCAGTTTTCTTAATATAGAACGAAATGGATTTGTGAAGAAAAGACAAATCTTGTATCGCTGATTTGTGTACAGTTGTAGTAGATGAAAAGTTCACCCAGAGTGTGAATGAAAACGGAAACTATATCTTCGTTCTTCTTTCTTCTTTGTTGTCGACAAGTAAGTGAGAAAACGGGAGAATCAATTAGTGCAGTGTGAATGAGAGAGTGTGAAAAAGGCATGTCAGCTAGATTAGGCGTCCAGTTGATGACCTGTAACTCTCTGGGAAGAAAGAAAAAAATCACGGGTATTTATGTGATTGTGAAAAATAAGATCGGATTAAATTTAAAAGTTCTTTTTCTTGCTCCTGATTGACCAATAATTAAGAGGTTGTTTGTTCTTGTAGGAGTCAGCACATTGTAAAATTTAGTAAATCAACTGTCTTATGAAAGGAGTTTTAATTGATGAATTTATAAATGTATATGCTTTTGTAATTGGCTCATGAAAAGGTACAGGTGTGTGTAAGCTCGGATTTTCTGTGCAATCAAATCTTACGATATCCTAGAATTTTTACATAACCGCAGATTAAGCGTATGCATACTTTTATTAATTTATGTAGGTTTTTAATTTTTAATTACAAATATATATCTTCACATTAAATACAAATTCCATTTCTGGCATCCACATGAGAATCTTGAACTTAGGAGGACTAAGAACATGACATGTTATCTGGTTAATATTTCGGTGTTGTCGTGTTTTACTGTTTGTCCTGGGTTTGAGGATAAACTTCATCCGGCAGCAAGGCTTCTAATTGAAAAATTGGAGGTTTTGAGGAGCGTGGAACCACTTCTTAACTGTTGTTGTTTTAACGTACACCTTGACCTGGGGTAACAGCACTTGTTAGGGTCACAGATATGGGTAAGTAGTGAAAGCTCAAACAAAAATCAACAGTAGATTTAGTATAAAACAAAGACTAACAATACATTTTTCTTATACATTCTTCATTTAAAATAAATCTTTTTATACTTCAGAAGCAAAAGTGTGTTTTCTTACGCAAAAGAGAGAACTTCAATTAATCTGTAAAATTTCAGGGATCGTTTTGTCACTGGATCGGTATCATAAGCAGGATCCCATTTTAAATTGATAAAAAAAAACATATTTTCGATTAAGTATTGCGGCGTAAAAAAGGTCTAAAAATTGCCTATCTATAAAAACTATCTCCAAAAAAAAAAAAATGTCTCCTTATTTTTTAAAAGGGGATCATTCTGTTTAAGTAGTGGACATGATTCATGACTGCTGTCCTGAGCTTGTGCGTCACGCTTCCTCCTAAAACTAAGTTCGTTAAATATCGACAACAAAAAAGGTGTTAGTCATAGAGAAACAGTCAATATAGCCTTGTCTAGGGTAGACAAATCGATTTCAACGCGTGGCCGGTTATATCATCACACTGTCGGAATGTACTCAATTAAACTAATATTTCCAGGTAGTTAACTGCCCCTTTTGAAAATTCACTTCCTGTCTTCTCAGTATTTTTGGTAACGGTCGTCTCCTACAATTAAACGTAGGTGTACTCAGACCCGACCTTCTGTTTAAATCTGATGCCACCCATCACATAATTTATGGTAACATGTCTTTTCAGTGTGCCTGTCTTTTGTATTTACAAAAATAAAATATATTTAGATTTAGTTGTTTTTTGCATAAATACTCAGTTTACAAAACATCTATTTTGGAAAATCCCATGATGAGAACTCCGACTTGGAGACATCAAAGTCGACCAAGTACGAAAATTCAAATATTTAGAAAATGTTTTAACAGGGAACGGAAAACATGACACCGGAATACTGAATGACGCTTTCTAAAGCAGAGTTTTAAGAAATGGGAAAATTCTTTTGGATTTTGTCATGAATCTCGAGATATAGAACAGGAAAAGTGAACTAGTTATAGCAGCAATGCATGGTCGAATGATTTATAAATATCTATGATGGATTCTGGCGAGAAAAAATGTCTGTCACGACACAGTGAACCAAATTTCCTAGCAGTATACTTCGCAATTTATACAATTTAATTACTTCTGTGAAAAACGTGAAACTAAAAAGTCGTAATGAGTTACTCACCTGGGGGTTAGCATTAGCCATGCTGATTGAATAAAAGGTATCTATTATAGTATAAAGACAGCAGTGTCATATTGAAAGCGTTAAAATTTACAAACCATTCCTTGCCCAGTTAACAACTGACAGGAGGTTATTTTTGAGAGCAGCTGCCAGTTATCATTTATCGAAGGTATCGGACTTAGAATCGGAAAGAGACAGTTGAAATTTCTAGGGAATATAACGAGAAAAAGGCTTGGAGAATTTGACACTCATAGGACATATTGAAGGCAAGATGAACGGAGGAAACCGGCCAATAACCTGCATAACAAGCTTGTGTAAATGGTTGGTAGCACAGAGACAGCAAAAAAGAAAAAACAAAAACAAAACAACAAAATCAAAACAAGAAAAACAAAAGCAAAAAAACACGATATTAAGATCTGCAAAGGAAGCTGTGGATAGCAACGTGATAATTACAAAAAAGGAAGCTTCTTTAGTTTTAATCCTTTGATTTTCCCAGTGAAAACAGGCGGATTAGTTAAACCACCATTGCACACAAGCAGACATTCATACTACGCTTCATACTTGTAAAATCAATGAAATCTAATAGAGAGTAGTGGTTTAACTATTCATTTATCATTAAAAAAAAACGGTAACTTTCTTTTGATTCGGATTGGATTAAAAAAACTAGTGTTCTTGAACCAGATGAATTCAAGCTTCATAAAAAACACTACAAGGAGATAGGATTGTTTGATATCACTTTCCATTACTGTAGTGTTTGGAATTACCCCGCCTTTTTGCTAAAGAATATCTGCAAACAGCAGCGAGATAGCGTCCAGAAAGCAGTATATCTGACAAAGATGCAAAAGGGTAATAGTTTTCTTTTTTCTTTCTTTACTGCTTTAGAGATAAGATATGTCTCATTCCCCTTAAGGGGACGTTTTGGTCCGCATCGAACTTCATGTTGAACACAACACAAAATAATAATAGTAATGGTGAAATAGCCGTTTCCTTATAACGTTACTGTTGGTTTAAATTCATAAAAAACTTCCTCTGAAAGCAGTTTTCCAGAAATATACGTTTCTCAGGTTCATTAACCCTTATCGCTCTTTCTGGTATTGATGGAAGTTTCCTGCCTAACATTTTGTTTAAGGTCGTGCGGAAAGTCAACATCTTGATTATGTTATTATTTCTTCTATTCGCATGAAATAAACATTTTAGTTATTGTTCTGGTTGAAAGTTTTTGAATTCCATTTCTGACATCCATATGAGAATCTTGAACTTAGGAGGACTAAGAGCATGACTCACGTTATCTGGTTAATATTTCGATGTTGTCGTATTTTACTGTTTGTCCTGGGTTTGAGGATAAACTTCATCCGACAGCAAGGCTTCTGCTTGAGAAATTGGAGGTTTTGAGGAGCGTGGAACCACTTCTTAACTGTTGTTGTTTTAACGTACATCTTGACCTGGGGTAACAGCACTTGTTAGGGTCACAGATATGGGTAAGTAGTGAAAGCTCAAACAAAAAGCAACAGTACATTTAGTATAAAAAAAGACTAACAATACATTTTTCTTATCGCAAAATGAAAATCAGTGCTACACTAAAAATATAAAAAATAATTTTAATACTAAAAATGTTTTTTAATCATTTCACCCCAAGCAAGATAGTTTTACTGCCACTGGTGCACAGGGTGTTACATAGGAGGAAAATGATGAGAAAGAGGGACAGGTTATAGGGAGTGTCAAGAGGTGGGTAAGAGAAGAGGAGAATACTGGTGTGCGAGTCAGTGAGATAAGAGATGACTATTCACCTTACATTTAAATTCTTGGAGATTCTAGCTGTCGGGATAGTAATTATACGAAAGGGAATTCCACATGCGGGAAGTGCGAGAAAAGAAGTGGAAGTTACAGTTTTACTGTAAAAGGGTGGGACCTAGTAGCTAGTCTAGTAGCTCGAGTAAATTCATACATAGGGGAACCAGTGAGCTAAGTTTATTGGCGCTGTGAAAATTTTTATAGAAGAGACACAGGGAAGCCACATTATGCCGGTGAGAATGTAACTGCAACTGAGCTGCCTATTCGGATTCTCCGTTGGATTTTGTCAGTAACCCCGAGGTGAATAACAGGGGCTTTGGACCAGATGTGTCAGCATTATTCAATACACGGGTGGATGGTAGATTTATATATGTGCAGGATGAACTCAGATGGGAAAAACTTACTGGCCCAGTACAGTGAACCGACCTTAGCAGTGGATTTAAAAAGTGTGGGACATAGTTGCTAGTCTAGTAACCCATATAAATTCATATATAGGGGTCACCAGTGAGCTAAGTTCATTGGAGCAGAAGCTGTGAAAGTATTTGTAGAAGAGGCAGAGGGAAGCCACATCACGCCAGTGAGAGAGCGACTGCAGTCGAGCTGCCAAGTCGGTATCGATGACATTACAGATTCTCCATTAGATTTTGTCAGTAACCCCGAGGTGAATAACAGGGGCTTTGGACCAGATGTGGCAGCAGTATTCAATACACGGGTGAATGGTAGATTTATATATGTGCAGGATAGATTCAGACGGGGAAAAAACTTCCTGGCCGTTCACAGTGAAAACAATACGTTTTGTGTCGATTTTCACAAGGCCGAAACTATGTGGTACCCACTGAGGATTGAAATCACTATTCATCCGTAACTGCTCTCCTGAGAAATGCTTGCTAACCACGAAACCACGCTGAGATGACCGAACAAAACAATTTAAAATTTTACAAACTGTATAACTAAAAAACTCATCCCTTTATCCTGAAAGAATAAATTACGTTCAAGATATTTAGATTTCGGCATAACATAAACCACAGAGGCTGATATATCATGAAACAAAATCAACCCATCAACAATTTTACGATTTTTGGCAGAAGTGCCCCTAATGCACGATATCCTGTGTTCAGTCATTTTTTTTTTAAATCTACATGACTGCATGCAGGCATGTCTGAAAACTGTACTGAAATAACCGTGTAAAGATTATTTCAAATGTAAATGTCGCACAAACTTTCATACGAATTTTACAAAAGCGTACGCAGCAAAAAAAAAAAAAAAAAAAAATTTGCGGTGCAATGGATATCGACACCGTATGAGAAATCGAAGACCCGAGTTCAAATTCCAGTTGAATTTGTTGCATTCACTTACGCGTAAATGCCTTTGCGAAAGGTATGAATCAATTTTTTCTTCCTCCAGTTGTGGGCTAAATAGAAGGACAGATTGGGATTTATATCCTTCGTTGTCATCTAGTCTACCGCAGAAAGAAATCGCAACTTACTGCAGGAAAATCTTCTGCCCAGTGAGTTAAGGTCTCTTTTGAGACATGATCGCCCAAGCATCTATCACGTATAGTGCTTAACTGACTGAATGATACACACATAGCTTTATTCATTCACTTTATATCCGTTCCATTTAGTTTGCTATGTTGTTATTAGTTATATACATATATATAACTTTCCCTGAAGATCCGGTTAGGTGAAACCTTGGTAGGTTCGTTGGCTCTTTAGGTTAGTTACTTACTTTGTTTGCTCTACTTGTGTATTTAGCGCTTTTTGTTTTAGGTTACTCGTCTCGGGTTTTTTTCTTTGGGCTACGTACTTTGACTGATGTTCAAGTGCTTAGCTCTTTCTTTTTTATTACCATTTTTTCCTTCCGCTTATGTACTCGGAGGGTTTTTCGAAACGAGTATAGCGATAAGTTTATATATATATATATATATATATATATATATATATATATATATATATATAATTAACTGTACTGATGAGATGTGATACAGCGAAACAAGGTATGTCTGATGTTGATTATATAAATATTTAATTATTCATTTTTTTAACAGTAAGGTTCATATCCACTCGTGTTATATGATTACATTTAAAGGTTGTTTTTACTGATAGGAAGAGGAGATAACAGGTGACCCTAGATTTGAAAATTGTAGTGATCAGGGAAACATCCTCTTGGGAGTCTGTTTCACAGAGCAGGGGCTCGCCAGAAGAAGCTTTTCGAGTGAGTTCGATTTCTCACCGATCGAATACAGGAGAAATGTGGGTGTGTTTTACTACAAGTGCCCTGGCTGGTCCTAGCCGTAAAGGATAGAGCTGGCGAAATAAAGGAATGTAGTTAATTTCCAGCAAATTCTATGGCAGCAGCTATAGAGCCTCGAGAGGCTCGGCACATCACACCTGTGAGAGAAAGGCTGGAGGGTGGAAGGTACTGGAGTGTGACCTCTACTGCGGTCGATTATGTAAGCGCTTCTTAAATTTACTCAGATATGGTAAATTCGACCCATATCGAAATGCGACAAAATCCTCCTTTTTTTTTACGGTAAGGTTCCTTCTGTACACGACCTGGGGTTCACTCGCGATAGAGATTTACATTAAGACAGTTTATACGAATAGAAGGAAGAGATAACGATTAACTCTAGACTTAGTGATTCGAGTAAACATCTTCTTGGGAGTCGGTTTCTTTCGCGGGAAACTGACTTCTCACCGATACAACACGGTGGGACTGTGGGTGATTTACTACAATGTAAGTGACATGAATTGGTATGGCAAAAGACGTGTTCCAGAAGCTGAGTCGAGTATTAAGAGATAGGAAAATTTCACTGGAAATAAAGAAAAGAGTACTGGATTGCTATATGATTTCAGTTCTTCAATATGGCAGTGAATGCTGGATAATCTAATCAAATACGAAGGAAAAACTTGAAGCAATTGAAATGTGGTCATACAGAAGGATGCTGCGAATATCATGGACCGAGCATGTGAGCAATGATGAGGTTTTAGAAAAGGTGGCAGCGAAAAGGAAATTAATAGTGCTTTGCCCGCAGATTCTCATCCAACTCCACATTTGACTCGTCCGGAGTACACCCACCCGACTTCCCTATTAGAAATGAGGCCAAACTGCACGACGTATATATTACCCCGACAGTAGTATCCCGAGTAATTTCAAAACTCGACCCCCATAAGGCAAGTGGAGACGATGGAATCCCGGTGATAGTCCTTAAGAGGTGTGCTCCTGAACTTTCCCCTGTTCTCTCTAAACTGCTTAACTACTGCCTTTCTGCTTCCTGCTTTCCTGCATGCTGGAAGTTCTCTTCAGTCGTTCCTGTATTTAGGAATTGTGGTGAACCCTCGGACCCATCCAACTATCGCCCTCTCAGTCTTCTACCGATATTCGGGAAAGTATTCGAAGCCATAATCAATGCTGAAATAGTTCATCATCTCATTGTCCACAAACTCTTCTCTGACAGGCAATACGGCTTCCGCTTTGCAAGGTCCACGGCCGACTTGCTAACAACCGTAACGGAGTACATGCTCCAGGCCCTTGATGAGTCTGACGAGGCTCGCGCGGTTACTCTGGACATCTCCAAGGCTTTCGACAGGGTTTGGCACTCTGGCCTCCTATGCAAGCTACGGGGTTACGCTATTACCGGTCGCCTGCTTGACCTAATCCAATCATTTTTAAATAACCGCAAAATGAAGGACGTTTTGAATGGGCGTGTCTCTTCATCCTACAGCACGAATGCTGGTGTCCCACAGGGCTCTATCCTGGGCCCGACGCTCTTCCTTATTTTCATCAACGACCTCCCAGATGAGATCAAGTCCCAAGTAGGCATCTACGCAGATGACATTACAATATACCCCCGCACCAGTAAGAAACCTGTCGTGGCGGACAAACATAAAGCCGCTGCTGACCTTGAACGGGATCTACACTCTGTGGTGAACTGGGGCAAGAAGTGGCTTGTCAACTTCAATTCCTCTAAGACCAAGCTGTTGTCTGTCAACCATTACAGGCAACCTCTCCTGTCTCAGATAAGCATTGACCAAGCGATTCTCCCTGAGAGCAATACACTACGCCTCCTCGGCCTTACCCTGTCCTCAAACCTCAAATGGAACCACTCTATTGAATCCATAGCAAAATCTACTGCTAAGAAGGTTGTGTCACTATGCCGATCCAGGATGTTTTTTCCGCCTGAATCCATCCTGCATATATACAAGTCAACCATCCATTCGTGCATGGAGTACTGCTGCCAATTAT
The DNA here is from genome assembly GCA_037127315.1 of Ascarosepion bandense. NCBI lineage: Eukaryota > Metazoa > Mollusca > Cephalopoda > Sepiida > Sepiidae > Ascarosepion > Ascarosepion bandense. The sequence goes on from JBBBDQ010001483.1 coordinate 234,357, forward strand.
GGTCAGTCGCACATGCCGTTCTGCTCAGTGTTCTTGACAGGCTCCAAAAGAGAGTCTGTAATGTGATAGGTACTGATCTGGCGGCTCGACTGCAGCCACTTCCCCACAGTCGAAATGTGGCCTCCCTTTGTCTGTTCTATAAATATTTTCATGGCTTCTGCTCGGACGAACTTAAGTCACTGGTGCCTCCTCAACAGGTGTTTAATCGTGCAACCAGACTGGCAACTGGGTCCCACCCATTCACAGTTAGGTTAGCCAAATGCAGACGACAATTCTGCTCCTTCAGCTTCTTCTCTCGCACTTCCAGCCTGTGGAACTCGCTCCCGTATTCTTGCTTTCCTGACGGTTACAACCTCCAGAAATTTAAATGCAAAGTCAATACTCATCTACTAACCACTGGACTCTAGCTCTCTCCCCACCCCCGTATAACCTTCCCTTTCTCTCCACCTATGTATCTGTCATCGTACCTGCATTCTCAGCTTTCTATTGCTCCTTTCTAACTAGTTTGTACTCCTCACTCTTTTCTAATTAATCTTTTTACAGTTATGTAGCCCCCCGCACATCAGTGGCGTTTCTGCCTTGCTCGGGGTGAAATGATAAAAAAAAAAAATAGAGCATCAGGAAGAGACAGCTAAAGTTCCTGG
>JBBBDQ010001483.1:842500-1012500 GCA_037127315.1 Ascarosepion bandense
TTTCCAACCAGTTCACTTTGCTTTTGATGACCTTTTATCATTCTTATTTTTTTCCAACTTAAAACTATATTATGACAAAAACTAGGTAATATGATAAAACTAAAGCAGTTTGCAAAAAAAAAAATAAATAAATAAATAAAAAAAATAAAAACACCCAGCTTTTCACCCTTTCCTTCTGAAACAATTGTGATATTCATACCAACTCCTGCTGTGCCGAATTGTTTCTCTTGGAATGATATCCAAACATTCTAGCTGTCTGTGAAACTAATCTAAACACCTCAATCTCTTCCACTGAATTCTGTGATAACAGCCATTTTTTCTTTATTGACATTTTTCAGCAATAAAGTCTTCACATTCTCTTTCACTCCCAGTAACCCCTTGCATTCTATTGCTCTTGTTACCTTGCTTAGGGTGAAATTTATTATTTTCTCCCCACCTCAAAAATTTGAGTTTTCATCAGTTGTAACAATTATATAATATCATAGCTTTTAACCTACATATTGATATTTGGATGGTTTTTAAAAGTTACATGCAGTTATGTTAAAATGTATGTAAATAAAAAAACCTTCAAGCTCAAATCTGGCTGTCTCTGGTACACAGACTGCTCTTTGGCTGTTCATAGCAGAGTTTAATTCAAATTTCCTCTCTTATTCAATCCTTGAGATTACTGAATCACTGTTATAGTCTGGGTAGATTTAAGACCTCCTACAGAAGGTAGCTGAAGAGAGTGACAAGAAAGGATTATAAATAAACTGCAAAACTGAATGCAGCCCAATATGCCAAATACAGGTCGGAGATACCAGAATCAAGTTAGTACAAAAATTTAAATACCTGGGAAGTGTTATAACAGATGGAAAGTGCGACACTGAGATCTGAAGGCAAATTGGCATGGTGAAGGAAGCATTCCAAAAGTTGAGTAAAGTATTAAGAAACAGGACAATTTCTTTAGAAACAAAGAAGAGAGTACTGAATTGCTATGTGTTGTCAGTTCTTCAATATGGCAGTGAATGCTGGACAATATTATCAAAGATGAAGGAAAAACTTCAAGCAACTGAAATGTGGTTCTACAGAAGGATGCTGTGAATATCATGTATCGAGCATGTGAGCAATGATGAGGCTTTGGAAATGATGGAAACAAAAAGGAAATTAATACTGAGCATCAGGAAGAGACAGCTGAAGTTCCTAGGACACACAATGAGGAAGGAGGTCTTGGATAACTTGATACTAACAGGCCAGATAGAGGGAAAAAGGGACAGGGGAAAGCAATGGATAACATATTTGAAGGACCTAATCAGGTGGATGATGGAATGAGGGTTGCATGATGTAACAGCAGAAAGTGTGCTAAGAGCCACCAGGGATAGGGAGATGTGGAAAACCATGATCGCCTACATCCTGAAGAGACAGGGCATATAGAAGAAGAAGAAGTTTTAATCCTTTATTGAATATTTGATTTCTGTGTGAAGCAATTTTGCTGAAACTCTCAGTGTGTGGGTGGCGTCAGGAATAACAGATCAGAATAAGAAATCTGAAGGAAAATTTTAAAATCTTGTTGAGTTTTTATATTCACAAGTATGGATTAAATAGTAGACTAGACTTGTATCTGGAAAGAATATCATTAACTCAAAAAACTGTTAATGCAGTATTCATTCACAAAAAAAGAATTGTCCTTACAATACAAAATTGTTATTGTATCAATAAATATTCTATTTTTGGATAATGTTTTAGCATTTTATTTTTCATTATTTGATATAATACTATTGAAGATGTGCATTGTGGTGCAGTGAATATTGGCTTGGAATGAGAAATCAGAGTACTGAGTTCGAATTCCAGTTGAATTCATTGCATTCACTTATATGCAAATATCCTTGAAAAAAGTATTAATCCATCTCTTCTCTCTGTCAAATAACAGAACAGATTGGGTTCTATAGCCTTGGTTAGCATCCAGTCTACAGCAGCAAGTAATGGCAACCTACTGAAAGAAAATATTCTGCCCGGTCAGTAATGTCTCTTCTGAGACATGTTTGCCAAAGTGTGTATCATGTTTTTTTTTTTTTTTTTTAATCATATCACCCCAAGCAAAGCGAAAATGCCACTGATGCGAAGGGGGCTACGTAAGAGTGAAAAGATTGAAAAAGAGAAAAACTGGAAACCACATCCTAAACAGGAAACAAGGGATGAGCCTCTTCACCTGTTCAATAGACGTGGGTGGAGTGTGTATGGCACTTGTGTCAGATTATATCCATAAAATTCAACCAAAAAAATGTTAACAATCAATAAGATAGTATATGATATAATACTATTGAATAGCAATTTCTTTCATTTATTTTGGCTTACATATTTGGTGAATTGTATGCCTACTGAAAAATTAAAAGGTTTGTAATAAGAAGAAATAGTCGTAATAGTAGTAATAGTAGTAGCAGTCATGAGAAAATAATGTTGGATTAAAAAATCGATTGAAAAATTAATGGATCTGTGTTATTTTTAGCTCTAATAAATGTTCAAATTTGATTTTTATAATTTTTCCTTCGTCATAAATTCTATTCTGAAGAATAATAAGTATTATCATTGCGTTCGTATCATTATTGTAATTATCCTCATAATTAACTTAATTTGATTAGATGATTATCACGAAGAAAATGATCAAGTTGCCACCCACACCTACAGCATCTTGTGAAAAACTATTTTTAATATAATTAGCTTTGAAAGCTGCAATGTTTTATTTCACTGCAAAGTTAAATAAAATTCTATTTTTTTAACATTTTCCCCATTTTCTTTTTATTATTTTACGTATTTACTGTTTTATCAAAGTTGTTTTATAAATAGAAATAAAGCAAAGAAATTATCAAAAAATAAGAAAAAAGCTTAATGATATTTAATGCTGTAATTCTAACTTTACGGTATATCTGATCTTATTATTCAACAATATTGTTAATAAACAAATTTGTGTTACCCAAATCTTCGGAAAACTTTCAGGATATGTTTTTACCTATATGACAAATAGACCACATGATATTCAGCTTATAAAATCTATTTTATTAGATATTTTGTTTTAACATTTCACCTAAAGCAGAGAAGTAAAAACCACTACGTTGCAAAGTGTTATTGAGATTTTTTTTTTAAAAATCAGTTCACCCCAAGCAAGACTGCCATTAGTGCACAGGAGGTAACAGAGAAATAAAACATTGTGTACTAGGGGTGTTGAGAAAAGGACAAAAGACGAGCAAGAGTTAAGAAGATAGAAAATGGCAGTTGACATTGCAATTAAATATTTGGAGATTGTAGCTGTCAGGGAAGTGTTAAATATTTGGAGATTGTAGCTGTCAGGGAAGTGTTAAATATTTGGAGATTGTAGCTGTCAGGGAAGTGTTAAATATTTGGAGATTGTAGCTGTCAGGGAAGTGTTAAATATTTGGAGATTGTAGCTGTTATGGAAGTTCTTTCAACACTGAGATTGTAGCTGTTGCAAAGTGTTAAATATTTGGAGATTGTAGCTGTCAGGGAAGTGTTAAATATTTGGAGATTGTAGCTGTCAGAAGTGTTAAATATTTGGAGATTGTAGCTGTCAGGGGAAGTGTTAAATATTTGGAGATTGTAGCTGTTACGGAAGTACCAAATATTTGGAGATTGTAGTTCTTTCAGAAGTGTTAAATATTTGGAGATTGTAGCTGTCAGGGAAGTGTTAAATATTTGGAGATTGTAGCTGTCAGGGTTTGTTAAGAAATTCTCAAGATCATGTTCTAAAGGAAGTGTTAAACATTTGGAGATTGTAGCTGTCAGGGAAGTGTTAAGTTTATACCCTGAGATTGTAGCTGTTACGGAAGTGTTAAATATTTGGAGATTGTAGCTGTCAGGGAAGTGTTAAATATTTGGAGATCAGTAGCTGTCAGGGAAGTGTTAATATTTGGAGATTGTAGCTGCTGTGAAGTGGTTAAATATTTGGAGATTGTAGCTGTCAGGGAAGTGTTAAATATTTGGAGATCAGAAATACCAGAAGAAGTAAGTAATATCTGAATATTTGAAGCCTGTCAGGGAAGTGTTAAATATTTGGAGATCAGAAAGTCATCATGAAGTGTTAAATATTTGGAGATTGTAGCTGTCAGGGAAGTGTTAAATATTTGGAGATTGTAGCTGTCAGGGAAGTGTTAAATATTTGGAGATTGTGAATAAGTTACGGAAGTGTTAAATATTTGGAGATTGTAGCTGTCAGGCTCTTCAAATATTTGGAGATTGTAGCTGTCAGGGAAGTGTTAAATATTTGGAGATTGTAGCTGTCAGGAAGTAAGTTAAATATTTGGAGATTGTAGCTGTTACGGAAGTGTTAAATATTTGGAGATTGTAGCTGTCAGGAAGTGTTAAATATTTGGAGAGATTGTAGCTGTCAGGGAAGTGTTAAATATTTGGAGATTGTAGCTGTCAGGAAGTGTTAAATATTTGGATACTGTAGCTGTCAGAAGTAAAAGTTACCCCACATCTAAATTGTGAAGTGTTAAATATTTGGAGATTGTAGCTGTCAGGGAAGTGTTAAATATTTGGAGATTGTAGCTGTCAGGGAAGTGTTAAATATTTGGAGATTGTAGTCATTGAAATTTTTATGTTAAATATTTACATGATTGTGTTTTATACAATATTTGGAGATTGTAGCTGGTTGTGGGAAGTACAATATTTGGAGATTGTAGCTGTCAGGAAGTGTTAAATATTTGGAGATTGTAGCTGTCAGGGAAGTGTTAAATATTTGGAGATTGGTAGCTGAAGTCAGGGAAGTGTTAAATATTTGGAGATTGTAGCTGTCAGAAGTGTTGGGCATTATTTGGAGATTGTAGCTGTCAGGGAAGTGTTAAATATTTGGAGATTGTAGCTGTTACGGAAGTGTTAAATATTTGGAGATTGTAGCTGTCAGGGAAGTGTTAAATATTTGGAGATTGTAGCTGTCAGGGAAGTGTTAAATATTTGGAGATTGTAGCTGTCAGGGAAGTGTTAAATATTTGGAGATTGTAGCTGTCAGGGAAGTGTTAAATATTTGGAGATTGTAGCTGTCAGGGAAGTGTTAAATATTTGGAGATTGTAGCTGTCAGGGAAGTGTTAAATATTTGGAGATTGTAGCTGTCAGGGAAGTGTTAAATATTTGGAGATTGTAGCTGTCAGGGAAGTGTTAAATATTTGGAGATTGTAGCTGTCAGGGAAGTGTTAAATATTTGGAGATTGTAGCTGTTACGGAAGTGTTAAATATTTGGAGATTGTAGCTGTCAGGGAAGTGTTAAATATTTGGAGATTGTAGCTGTCAGGGAAGTGTTAAATATTTGGAGATTGTAGCTGTCAGGGAAGTGTTAAATATTTGGAGATTGTAGCTGTTACGGAAGTGTTAAATATTTGGAGATTGTAGCTGTCAGGGAAGTGTTAAATATTTGGAGATTGTAGCTGTCAGGGAAGTGTTAAATATTTGGAGATTGTAGCTGTCAGGGAAGTGTTAAATATTTGGAGATTGTAGCTGTCAGGGAAGTGTTAAATATTTGGAGATTGTAGCTGTTACGGAAGTGTTAAATATTTGGAGATTGTAGCTGTCAGGGAAGTGAATAAACAGAAAAAAATTTACAGGTGGAAAATGCATTGAGAGAAATTGTTGGAGTGACGGTTATAATTAACCGATTCAACGGTAAGAGAGTGGGATCAATATGCCAAGCTAATAATTCACTTAAATTTATGTGGTTCGGGTACCAGGGAAAAGCAGAAAGAACAATGAGTAAGTGTGATTCAAAGAAAGAAAATTAAGATACTTGTAATAACTGACAAGCTTATTTCTTTCATACTCTGACCACATGTATTTACTTGTGCTTCTAGATTGGCATCAAGATCCTACCCTTTGACCTTCAAACTAGTTAAATGTGACCACCTCTTCTACTCTAAGAGTTTAATTTCTCACACTTCCCATTTGTGGAACTCCCTTTTAGTTGCTTGCTTCCATGAGAGCTACAATCTCCAAAAGTTTAAAGGCAACGTCAACTGCCATGTTTTATCTACTTGATATTCATTCATCTTTTATTTGTTGCACCTTTTTTTATTCTCTCACTATGACCCCCTGCACACCTGTAGCATTTCTGCCTTGCTTGGGGTGAAATAATTATAAAAAATAACTAGTTAGCCTCAAATTTGATTCCAAGACTTACTGTTAACTTCTGTATTCTAATAAATACTTATCAGAAACACAGAAAAGAGTACTGAAGTGTTATGTAATATCAGTCAGTTGGGCGATCATGTCTCTTTCGAGACATGACTGACTGGGCAAAAGATTATCTCACAGTAGGTTGCCATTGCTTTCTGCAGTAGACTGGTTGCCAGCCAAGGCTATAGAACCCACTCTGTCCTGTTATTTAATCCGTAACTGGAGGAAAGTTACAGATTAATACCTTTCTCAAGGGTATTTGCGCATAGGTGAATGCAAGAAATTCAACTGGAATTCAAACTCGTTCCCCGATTTGTCATTCTGGAGATAAGTAAGACATCCAGAAGTGACATGACTCATGGAACGAGAACAATCTACCCCAATCTACCCCAGTGATCGAAATAAAAGGTTCACTTCAAAATTCCAATCACCTGAAGGTGGTAGGAGCATAAAATGGCTGAAATGTCATGAATTTGGTAATTAGGATGAGCAGAACACTCTGAGCAATGTCAGTAATGTAAATAATTACAATACCTCATCTCAGAAATATAGACAAATATTAATCTGATTAACACAAGATATTATGTTTTTTTAGTTCAGATATTTAATGTCATTGATGTATGAAGACCTGACGATAATGTTATAGGTAGAGAGAATTACTAGTGTCTAATTATTGTCTTTGTTGTTTTGTATTGTACAATAGTGAACTAAAAAGCTAAAAACATACTAGAATCTGGTTGGTTGCTTGCCTTTCTTTAATGACATATTGGCCTCTATAGCTTATTTAATGCTGAAATCTAAATATTCTGTACGCTAATTTTATTTTATTTTTGTGAATAATAATAGTTTAAATAGTTTTAATTATTGTTTCAATAATAGTTCCAACAGTCTTCACACCTGTGTTTCCGTCCTTCTCTTGCCCTTTCTCTGATACCCAGTGTAGCTGGGCCGTCTTTCTCTTCACTCTCCTCTTGTCTAAACTTTTGCTCTTGCTTGGAGTGAAATGATTAAAAAAAAATGAATTGGAACTCAGCTATCTGAATTACAATTTCAAGGCATTATCCATTACACTATCCACAAATCCAAACTTAGAACATCTGGTACACATAAGCAGTCACTCATTCATTGTACTGACCAGGTTCAGTATTACTTAACTTTGGTGATCATACAAAAACTGATGTTAAATATGATAAGCCTCAGAATATGTTTAGGAAGCTGTAGAAGCTATAGAACATGGATGTAGAATTGATTCGTGTAATATTAAGTGCTTTTTGAATGCCACCAAGAAAACTGAAAAAGCCCTAATGGAAAATTGGAAATGAGGCCAAGATAGGAGAGCTATAGAAAATCATTTTCACTGTGAGGATTTTCTGAAAAGTTCCTGATTTTGAGTAGTCTTGTTGAAACTATGCATTTAGAACAGAAATACTTTCATTGCTTCTGCTCTAACGAACTTAAGTCACTGGTGCCTTCGTAACAGGTGTTTACTCATGCAACCAGACTGGCAACTGGGCCTCATCCATTTACAGTTAGATAAACCAAATGCAGAGGATAATTCTACTCCTGCACTTTCTTTTCTCGCACTTCCTGCCTGTGGAACTTGCTTCTTTATTCTTGCTTTCCTGATGGCTACAACTTCCAGGAATTTAAATGCAAGGTCAATACTCATCTCTTAACTATTTGACCCTAGCTCTTTCCACACTGCCCTGTAGATCCTTTCCTTTCTCTACACATTTTCAACTGTCATCACACTTGTATTCCCATCCTTCTCTTGCTCCTTTCTAACTGGTTCGTCCTTCTCTTCACTCTCCTCTAATCTTTTTACTTTTATGTAGCCCCCTGCACATCAGTGGCATTACCACCTTGCTCGGGGTGATTTGATAAAAAAAAGAATTTCCATTGACAAAATCAGTGTATGATACCAATATAATAATGATAATATAATAGAAATAATGATTGCTATTCGGATTGCACATGAAATAAATTCTGGAGTAAAGCATTGTAAACAAAGAAAATACTTTTGATGCACCCTTATACTTATAGTGTCAAAGTTAGAAATGAACAATACTCATGAAAAATCATCAATTAACTCTTATGAAACTATTCATTACAAAAAATGTTTCCTGGAAATTTAATTAAAAACAACGCATAGTTAAATAACTCTGATCCTTTTTCAATGTCAAACAGAAGAAGAAGGAAAAACCAATTACTTTGTAACACCTAAACTGAGAAAATGGTGAATTTGTGAGCAACATTGTCAGGTGTAAAATGTGGTAATTACAATTTATTTAGAGAAGAGTTACCATCAAAAATATGCATCATAGAAAATAAAGATAAGATTGAAGCTAAAACAGTAATAATTAATTTTTATTTAGAACACTGAATGCCAGAGGTTTTGTGGGATAGGAAATTAAGAATTAAAATCGACCTTCTTCTTCACTTTTACAAAATTTCACAATGACGTGTGAAATCCTGGTTTTCCCAAATAAAAAATGATTGACCATATGCTTAAAGAAAAAGTCAAAACCTGGTTTCGTAAGTTGATATGTCCAGGGAAGGGATATATATATCATTCGAGGTAGTTAAGTGGTTAAAGCAAATGTAACCAGGTAGAACAATCTAGTATGTAGCCAAAATGACAGTACTTGTCATATGCAGTATCCTGAGATATAAGCGTAGTTAGTAGTCATAGATCAAATAATCGTTAATCTCTAGTCAAAGACTTGTAGAACTCTAGTGGAAGACAAATAGACCTCTGGATCTCTGGACGTCTTCACCTTAGTCTATATTTATGGCTGACACCAGCCAATCACATTCCAGTGAGGGGGAAAACAAGGTGCATACATATTCATTACCTATTTATTACATCACAAGTAGATGTTAAATTGATTTGCTGACCAATGGGAGCAACTAGCTATACCAAAAGGACTCAGTGATCTAGTGCAAAAAATCTAAATACTATAAAAGGCTCAGATCAGTGTCAGTCAGGGGATGGAAGAAAAAGAAACCAAAAGCTAAAATGTAACAGAAGCTTCAAGTGACCAGGACATTTGTCTTCTTTCTCTTTCTTTCTCGTGTGCTGATTCATTTTGCTACTTCTCCCTTCAAAGACACTCCTATGAACAAACGCTCACACATACATACATACATACATACATACATACATACATACATACTCTTTCAACTACTATGAACTCTAGATACCCTTAACTTTCTCACAGAACTTTTAACTGCTACCTATTCTTGTTATTTTTTCCTTTAATAAATTTCTATTTTAACATGAAAAATGTATGTATTTTATTCTTTCACTATTCTACACTAATTCACACATTCCAACCTGCAACCAACCTTCTAATGAAAATCTTGAATCTTGTTGGCTGAACTGAAATCTACTATTGCTTTACAAAGAAAGTTTAGAATTGAATACAATAAAGAACCAACTAATGGGAACACAATTGCTGAATGGATGAAAATCGTATTACCCTTTGTATTGCTAATGATGGAGGACATGTCGAAACTTAAATAGAATTCCAATAAAACCTTAAAAAATATAGATTATACTCCTTTCTAATCCTTTTTACAAATTATTTTTATCGCAAATGCAAATAAAGTTATAAATTTTTTAAAGTGCACATGAACTTTATGGACACCCTGTATATTACTCTTATGTAAAACATTGATCTGTATTATCAACCCTGGAATGTGCAATAAAATTGTTAGAAAATAGGAAGATTATCGATTCTACACGAAAATCACAAAACACCAAATATTTTAGATCAGAAAATCTGGTTTCTTTGCATCAGGTACTAAATCCACAGAAAATGAAGTATTTTTAGGACATAAAACAAAGACTGAAACTGCTGAAAATACACTTTAGAGGTTATTAGGATGCTTTTCCTTTTATGATAAGGTAGGTGAACCTAAAATATTGCCTTATTATACCCTGGCATTTCACAGTGAATTTAACCATCCTGGCCTAATTTGTGCAAAAATAGCATCATCTGTACAGAGAAAACTCATTTGATGGAGCAAAACAAACTTGATTTTTGCAAGCAGCATTAAAATATAGACCAGAAACATGAGCCCATTGTCCAACAACATTTGAAAAAAATGTCAACTGGTATAATTCATCTCTAAAGATGCTGGAAAAATAGTTTGCTCTTGGTATTGCTGCAGAAATGACATGACGACTACTGTGTTATTCATTCTTTACAAGAGTTTGATGAGACAAAAAATAGAATATTGCTGTCATATCAAGGCTGGAGATGGACAATCCATTACTGTCCAGGCTTAGCAGGGTTCAAAAGCATGAACATGGCTTTGTGGCTGATTAATTATTTTCCACCTTACAACTACGTTCCCACAGACAAAAACGTTTTTACCCTCTTCCTGCTTTATTGTTATTTTCGTGGAAGATGTTCAACCAAGTGACACTTCTTAGTACCACTATTCAGACCTTGAAAACTAAAACTTACAATGAGTTCCACTCTAACAATTTCAAAACTGTTAGTTTGTAGAACAAACACCAAAAAGATGATTTCTTGATTACTACAATGCAGCCTTTGAAATTTCACTTGCCCGATCGACTCAGCCAATTAAAAACTTAATTGGGCGATTAATGTTTATTGCTTTACTTGCCCATGGTCAATTAAAAACCTTCAAATATAGAAAAAGAAAATCTGATGCCTTTTACAACCCAAAAGTATGCCATTGAAGATTCCCAAGTTACTTAGAATGACCTACAATGACCTACAATGACCTTCTATTGTCCTGGTCAGTGTAAACATTCATTTAATTAATGATTCCAGGGTGGAGTCAAAATGTCTCTGTTGCCCAGATTAAAGACACTTGACTGAACATCTATATTTTCTTTCTGCTTACGAAAAGTAAAAATGAACATTTGAAAGGAAGAAAAAGAAACATGCATACTTCTTTCAGCCATGCACTGAAAAACAAATTATACAAGTAATGTTTTTATAGAAAATTGTTGAGAAAATTAGATTTGTTATTTTTTTTATCATCTATGAGATGGAGGTTGTAGTCAAACAGAAGAAAGAAAATACAAATTTAGGTACCTCCACTCAATTGCCAACCCCCACCAAAAAAAACAGTATATCATAATGTTAAAAGGGCTCAAACTTAATAAAACCAAAGTTTTATCATCAAAATGATTATGCTATTATTAAGAGGAAAGATCAAATTTTGTTGTTATTATTTTTAAAAATTGTTTAAAATACTTTCTAACAGGATTGAAATTTTAATTAAAATTTCATTTTTTGTTTTTCGTCAGCAATTCACACTAGGTTTACGTAAGGTGACTATTAAGAAAATGGAGTTGGTTGAGTAAAATGATTTTAGGGCGAGTAAATTTTTTTTTGCTCTCGACCGCCGGTCAAGTGATTTCTTTTTCAAATCTCAAAGGCTGCTACAATGTTAACCTCATCAAGTCTTGGGTCAACAGTTAACATTCTCATAATATTAATATACACTTCTTACTTTCTCCTTTTTTATGTTCATGAAATATTTTCATTTATTAACCCTTTCTTTAGTTAGTGAACAAAAGTATGAAAAGAAAAAACTACAAGCAGCAGAGATATTTGTCTATATTTCTGACATGAAGTTGTATTTACAGTATTTACATTAAATGGACTATCGTCCTCATCTTTGTTGCCATGTGTAGAATGTTTCAATCACTGTACGCTTCAGCCCTTTTCAGGTGCTAGGGATTTCGAGCCGACCCCTTTATTAAATTCACTGAGGTATATGAACTTCATTCATTGCGTATAGTGCCTCTTCTGGTAGTCATGAGTTATCTCCCTCTAACCCTATAAGTTACTTTTTCACCACTGCTGTAGTCTGGTTTTTAACTCACAACTATTTGGGTCAAGTCACAGGAACTAACCAACATCTATATCCATTGGGCCAGGTGTCCCTAAAAACAAGAACAACTGAATTTTTGGGACTTATTAACATAATGTTCAGTAACCCTTTTTTTACCAGAGTTTATATTACAATTTTTTGATGTTAATGGTTTTCTCTAGTATTTTAGATGTTAATGGTTTTCTCTAGTATTTCTTTTTAACTAGAGCTCATATTGCAAATTTTGACACTAATGATTTTCTCTGGTACTCCATATTACTGGTTCTCATATTGTGTTGATCTCTGCGCTTAGTCAACTTAGGAGATTTTTGTTGCCTAGCATATGTGCTGATTCCTTAACCTTACATAGTTTCCAGTGGCGTTCTCTATTTATTAGATAGAGACTGCAAGAGATGCTATTGATGAATGCTGAGAATATGATGGACAAAATATATGAGTAACAAAAAACCTTAAGGAAATAAAAATTATAAAAGAACTGAAATTTGTAAGAAGAAAGTGACAGCTGTCATTTCTGGGACACATAATGAAGAAAAACACATGCTTAGCATAATAAAGACAAGAGAAATAACAGAACACAGTGTCTAAATTTAACAAGTTTGAATAAGCAAATAGCAGAACAAAATCTCATGAGTTAGAGCAAAAAATGAGATGTTGTGGAGAGTTATAAACATCCACATCCAGAAAGAGTATTCAATATAAATGAGGAAAAATGATATCAGTTGGGCATTGGTTAGGTAAGGTGGTGTTTGACATGAAAGCACATAGAAAGTTTGATTGCATCACTGAATCCGTCAATGACATTCTCAGATTGACATCTATATTGCAGAATGTTTATGCATGTGAGTACAACTAAGTGACGGGTAATTAATTTTCACAGCCCTTCACAGCTGTCAATACATGAAATAATGAGCACCTTGAAAATGAATAGGCTATGCTTATGGCAATGTGGGGAAAAATCTATTTTGTCATGGTCTATTCAATATTGTATTTGTGGCGTTTCTATTGCAGTTTCTATGGAAATAAATAAGAAATGTTACTTTCTAGGTATCCTACAAAATATCTATCTTTCTCTGTCTCTCATTTTTTTCTCTCTATATATATGTGTGTGTATGAGTTTGTGCAAGAGAGAGAAAGAGAGAGAGAGAGAGAGAGAGAGAGACAGAGAGAGTGTGTGTGTGTGTGTGTTGGATCCATGGTCAAACTGGGAAAAGCAGACTTTGACTTAAAAAGGTGTTTTTCTGATGGCAAAAAAAAAAAAAAAAAATCCCAAAGGTTACAGGTTTAGGTCCTGTGGGAGGCACACTTTTTCTTTAGTAGTAATTCTCAAATCAGGCTAGTTGTTATTAATTTCTCAGTATATTAAATTAAAAAATGCAAACATGTATACCTCCCAAAAATTGTATTCTCTTAGCAAAATACACACACAAATATATATATATACTAGCAGTATATCCTGGCATTACTCTGGTGTAATGAAAGCTATAAAACTAATCCATGGTCCTGGAGCTCAGACACTTTGGACGTTGGTGCAAAAGACTAAAAAGCAATAGTTATTTCCAGTTAAAGTGAAACCGTAGACTGAAAGAAAAATGAATGGATGTTAGTCAAATTTTGATTTCCTGGTATCGATATCAAATACGTTTTTTTCATTATAAACTGAATTTTGAAGGCTAAATAACTCCTCTGAGTAAATGGTATCATGGCTGAGACTAAGAACTACAATTATACCTACTTAGAGCCAAACCTGAAGCAAAAACTAAAATAAAAGGGCTGAAAAAATACAGACATGTAGGCAGATAAACAGACACACACACAAACATCTTGTTTTATATATATATATATATATTATTGATTTTCTGCACTATTGTAAGAACTGCAACCTTGAAACTTCTGAATATCATTTCTTATGTCTTTGTCTATGAGTATATCAAATTTGATTAAAATCAGACTACTCCTTCTATAACCCGATTTTTTGATTATTAATTTTTGATATTTAGGGGTACTTCGACACAAAACCTACCTCGCAGACACTTATAGTACAACTGTGTAAATTTTCAAGAAAATCGGTTCAGCCTTTTTGGATTCTATAGGTAATGGACACACACAGACACATATACACACGCACATATATACACACACAAACAGACAAAGTTCCATTTATAAGTTTAGATATGTATGATATAGTGCATGGTAAGTGTTGGCATGTGAAAAAAACACAGTGCTCAATATAAAAGAACTGATTTAACATATTAGGATCTTGAATAAGTTCTTTCTATTTTTAACCAGATGGCATTTCTAGAACTGTGTGAGTGTCAATTTAGATGGTAAAACATTTATATGAAAGGACTATGTGTACACTTGAAATTCAGTGTATATAGTTTTGCTGAAGTGTAAACAATTTGGTTTTTCATAAAGTTAAACATGTTGGATTTTACTTCAAAGAAAGTGTATTTGTGGGGAATTGTACTGGATTCCTTTATTCAAAAGAAATCTACAGCTGAAGCATGCAGAATTCTTGTTGAGATTTACAGCAACCATGCTCTGTCAGAAACAATATGAAGAGATTGGTTTAGACACTTCAAAAATAATGATTTTGATGTTGAAGATAAAGAACACATCAGCACACTGTAAAATTTTGAGAACCAAGAATTGGTGATGTTACTTCAAAAAGACTTATATTAGGTGCAAGCTGAACTTGCAGAATCATTATGTGTTGAAATGTTTGAAAGTATTAAGAATGATTCAAAAGCAAATACACTGGAAACAGTACAAGTTGATGCCGAGAGACATTGAACAGCATCATGTCATGTGTGAACAGCTACTTCAATGGCAGAAAAGAAAAGGTTTTTGCATTGTTTTATGACCAGTGATAAAAAGTGAATACACTACAATAATCCTATATGTAGAAGATCGTGGGGTAAGCCCAGCCATGCAACAACATTGGCAGGAAACCTGAATATCCATGTTTCAAAGCTTCTTCTCTGCATTTGGTGGGATCAGCTGGATTACATTTATTATGTGCTGCTGAAAGTGACCTAAACGATCACAGAAAATCACCATTGAATACAATTGATGTGTTTAAGCTAATTTTGCTATATGAGCAGATATACAACAAAGTCATTTTGCAACATGACAACACTCGGCCAAATGTCTAAGTGGGAAGTCTTACGCTACCCACCATATTCACTAAACAGTGCCCCATTTGATTATCACTTGTTCCAATCAATGGCACATGGCCTGGCTGAGCAGCACTTTCATTCTTTTGAAAATGCTAAAAAATGAGTCAACTCATGGTTATCCACAAAAGTCACAAAATTTTGTCTGACATTGAATTCAAGGTTGCCAGAAAGATGGAAAAAAGTAATGTCTAGCAATGATCAATACTTTCAGCATCATGTTTCTTATAAATTTTTGTAAATAAAACATTACTTTTGATAAAAAATCAGCAAGAAGTTATTCAAGGATCTAATATTTATTCGACATTTTTGACAGTCGAATAAAAATTAGGATCTTGATGGAAATGAAAAGGAAATTCATACTGAGCATCAGGAAGAGACAACTAAAGTTCCTGGGACATGCAGTGAGGAAGGAGGGCTTGGAGAACCTGATACTAACAGACCAGATAGAGGGGAAAAGAGACAGAGAAAAGCAGCGGATAACATATTTAAATGGCCTGAGCAAGTGGATGACAGAACGGGGGCTGAGAGACGTTACAGGAGAAAGCGTGCTAAGAGCCACCAGAAGAATATTTATGCAGAAATTATATTGCTGTACCTTACTTAACATTGCTACTCAATTTTTCCTTTGTGAACAATCATTGGAAGTTTATGCTTAAAGATTTCCTTGGACATGAAACTTTAAGTAGCATTCTTTTGCAAGAATACAGGGTGAGCTAAAGGTAATACTGAAATTGCAAAAGAAGTCGTAGTTATGGAATAGCAATTTGAGTAAATTGGCTTGACACAATTTTTTAAGAGCAGACCAGTAAAATTTTAAAATAATAATATTTTCATACATATTAATCTTCACAAGTTGCTTCTCTCCTTAGCTGGGAGGGGCTGAGCGGTCATCTTAGATAAGGCAGATAAATGGAGAACAAATTTTAATTTACATTGATAGCAGAGCATATCAACACAATGGCTTCTAAATTTATTCCTTCACCTGAATAAACATGACTCTGAAAAATTAGATACAAGTTTGGGAATTGATGCATCAACCAATCTTGCTGCACACTCATAGAATTGTTATCCCTGGAAGGAAATGCCAGAAAGGCCACATTAAAACTGGACATTACCACATTACATTCCAGTAATGGAATAGAAAAGTTATATGAAAAGTTGGAAATGCTCTTTTTAGATTATGCTAACCAGTTGGCTTTTACAGCATAAGAGTTCTTCAAACAATATCGACAACAGAATGACATGACGGCTTTATTAGCTTTGAGCATCATGTCACAAAGTTAAAGGACTACAAAATACAATTACCAGAGCCAGTACTAGCCTACAGAACATCAAAAAGTGTGACTCTGATATTTTACTATAAGTGACTAGTAAAAACAACCATTGGCAAATTAACACTGGCTGCAATGTCCAAACAACTTAAAAAAGATTGTGTACAGTCAGTTTTTTGATGTTTCACCAACTTTTTTCCACTTGGTGAGGTAACAGAGACAGAAAAGGACCTAAGAAAAAAATTCCTTGTATCTAAACTTATTTATAAATGGAACTTTGTCTGTGTGTGTATCTGTCTGTGTGTGTCCATTACCTATAGAATCCGAAACGGCTGAACTGATTTTCTTGAAAATTTACACAGTTCGACTGTAAGCGTCTGCAAGAGTTCTTAGCTAGGTTTTGTGTTGAGGTACCACTGATAAATATCAAAAATTGATAATTGAAAAAATCGGGTTATAGAAGGAGTGGTTTGATTTTAATCAAATTTGATACACTCATAGACAAAGACATAAGTAATGATATTCAGAAGTTTCAAGGTTGCAGTTCTTACAATCGTGCAGAAAATCAATAATATATATATATATATATATATATATATATAAAAGTTAGATGTTTGTGTGTGTGACTGTTTATCTGCCTGTATGTCTGTATTTTTTCAGCCCTTTTATTTTAGTTTTTGCTTCAGGTTTGGCTCTAAGTAGGAATAATTGTAGTTCTTAGTCTCAGCCATGATACCATTTAGTCAGAGGACTTATTTAGCCTTCAAAATTCAATTTATAATGAAAAAAACTAATTTGATATCGATACCAGGAAATCAAAATTTGACTTACAACCATTCATTTTTCTTTCAGTCTACAGTTTCGCTTTTACTGGAAACAACTATTGCTTTTTAGTCTTTCATGCCAACATCCAAAGTGTTTGAGCTCCAGGACCATGACTTAGTTTTATAGCTTTCATTACACCTGAGCAACCCCAGCCTATACTGCTAGTCTTCTTATAAAAGATCAGACCCATTTGAACATAAAGATAATGCCACCACTTCACATGTGGTTGTAAATTCCACTGGAGTGACAATAGTCTGTATGTTGACAGCATCAATAATAAACAGGATCAGAGTCAAAAGGAAGACTACATATATTTACTCAGCAAAAGTAGGAAGACATCAGTCAAACATTTTTTAGTGAGACACTTGGTTCAGTAGTTATAAGCAGTAGTGCTTCTTCTACTGCTTGTAGGATTAAATAGTAACAGTATTTTCTGGACCCATTTCTGTACAACAACAACAAATATCTGAGAAGGATTAAGAAATGACTAGTTCAACAATCGAAAGAAACTGGAATCACTTTTCACATCTACTTTATCATATGTCTTTGTCTGTAATGTTATCAGCATTATTACTGATGTAGTGGGCTCAGACATTCCAGTTTTATTAAGCAAAGGTGTCAAGAAAATAGGCAAAACATGTCTCAATTTTGAAAATGATATTGTCACAAAAACTGGAAAAAAAGAAAAAAATAGAATTACAACAAAATTACATTGACAATTCAATCATCTAAATAGTAAAAAATTATTTAATTCATGTGAAATAAGCCTCCGAAAGAAAAAGACTGGACCCAAGTGTATTGTTGGGTTCTTGTTAGGATCATATTTTCATGAAAGTGTATGCCATAGACATAAAAGAAACTAATAGGAAAAAATGTTGCATCAAATTGCTCATGATACAGATTTGTTGTATTCAATTACACGTAAATATCCTTGGGAAATATATAAATCTGTCTCTTCCCTCTAGTTATGGGTTAAATACTAGGATAGATTGGATTCTCTAGCTTTTGTTTGCAACCAGTCTACCACAGAAAGTAAAAGTAACCTACTGAGGGAAAATCCTCTGCCCAGTCAGTCATGTCTCTTTCGAGATATGATCACCCAAACATGTATCACATATGACTGACAAAATACAATGTTGGAGTTGGGACTCTGGGTGAGAAAAATTTAGTGCCGTGTTTAGTGACTGAGTAGCATATTTTGGCACTCCAGGATTTTGTAGTGAACAAAACAAGATCTACATTTGAAATTCAAATGCTAAGCACTGACTCATTGATTTTGTTAGAAATAAACAAATTTACTCAATATTACAAAACTTTACTTAGCACACATGCAAAAGTAAATCCAAAACAAAACTCATGAAATTTCACACCTTGATGTGAAATGATTTTTGGCCAATAGAAAACCAGGAAACATCTAAAAACAAAATTCTTCAACTATCAGAAACAAATTATTTTATGGACACTTTTAGCAAACCGATGCAAAGTTAATTCGTCATCCAATAGAAAGGCCAGAGTCACATCTGGGAGTAAATTCTCAAATGACCTTTTTGAGTCCTACAAACGAAATAAAAGACAAAGCAAATTCACTGTCACCAGAGCGCAGAAGACAAGTGTAATTAACATATACCCTTGACAAACGTTGAGCAATCATTATTATTATTATTATCTCTTCCTTTCTCCCTCACCTCTTTATTCTCTTGGTTCATCCTTCTGCCTTTTCTTATACTTGAGAGCCACATGGAACTCTTTAAAACTGAGCAAATACTTCAAAGACACTCCTTACCCAAAGATAACCCTCATACATGCTTCTACGCATACATTCATGCCTACGTACACATAAACACATTCTTGCAAGGACTACTACAAACATTTTAATGACCATTTATCAACCAAAATACATTACTTTTATTTGTAAAAACCTTAATTGATTTATATGTACATTGCTCAAAAAAATTAGAGGAATACTTTGAAAATGCATCTGATCTAAACAGGGGAAAAATAATCTTGAATATCTTTCCTGATAATAAGTAGGTGATGTATTAGTAACAAAATGATTCCACATAATTTGATAGAAATGAAAATGATCACCATATAGGGAGGGGGTGGGAATCAAAGACACCCCAAAAATAAAAGTGAAAAGATGATGCAGCAGACTGGTCCATTTTGCCAAAATGTCATTTAGAAAAACAAAATGATTAATTTGTGTGGCTTCCACGTGCTTGTACGCATGCCTGACAACATTGGGGCATGCTCCTAATGAGACGACGGATGGTGTCCTGGGGGATCTTCTCCCAGATATGAACCAGGGCACCACTGAGCTCCTGGACAGTCTGAGGGGCAACTTGGTGGTACCAAATTGACCTAAACATAATGTCCCAGAGGGGTTCTATTGGGTTATGTCAGGTAAATGTAGGGGCCAGTCAATGGTATCAATTCCTTCATCCTCCAGGAAACACCTGCATACTCTAGCCACATGAGGTCGAGCGTTGTCGTGGACCAAGAGGAACCCAAGTCCCACTGCACTAGCATAGGTTCTGATAATTGGTCCAAGGATTTCATCCCGATAACTAATAGCAGTCAGTGTGCCATTATCTAACCTGTAGAGGTCTGTGTGTTTCTCCAGGGATATGCCTCCCCAGATCATCACTAACCCACCACCAAACCGGTCATGTTGAATGATATTGCAGGCAGTATAACATTCTCCATGGTATCTCTAGAACCTTTCACATCTGTCGCATATGCTCAGATTGAACCTGCTCTCATCGGTGAAGAGCACAGGGTACCAGTGCTGTAGTTACCAATTCTGGTGATTTATGGCAAATACCAATTGAGCTCTACAGTACTGGGCAGTGAGCACAAGGCTGCTTACAGGACATCAGGCCCTCAGGTCACCCTCATAGAGCATGTTTCTGATGGTTTGATCAGAAACATAAACACCAGTGCTGGAGTTCATTTTGTTGGGATCTGGCAGTGCTCATCCTGTTCTTTCTTGCACAAAAGCGCAGATACCAATACTGCTGCAGGTTTAAGGATCTTCTATGGCCCTGTCCAGCTCTCCTGGAATAACTACCTGTCTCCTGGAATCTTCTCCATGCTCTTGAGACTGTGCTGGGAGACACAGCAAACCTTCTTGCAATGCCATGTATTGATGTGCTATCCTGGAGGAGTTGCACTACTTGTGCAATCTCTGTAGTGTCCAGATACTGCACCATGCTATCAACAGAGATGCTGATGCAAGATAAATGAAAAACTACAGCAGTACAAAGTCAGTTAGTAAAAAATCAGCCAAAAGAGATGAGAAAGGATAAGTATCAGTGGCCTCAGCCATTCCTGTTTTGGGAGGTGTCTCATTGTTGCCTCTCTGAAGCACCGGTTGTTGATTTCATTAAAAACAAAGCAGCTGAAACTGATTAACAACCCACTCTGCTACTTAACTGATCAGATCAATATCCCAAAAGTTTGACTGATAAGTTGCTATACTCTGATTAAAAAGTGTTCTTCTAATATTTTTGAGCTGTGTATATAAATTGTTGTTTCTATTTACAATTTGATTTTCTTGTTTTATGCCCCTCTTATAGTGGGCTATCTAACTAACAAGGCCAAATCAAACTAATCTGTTTCAGCACATACCCTTCACTATAACTGGATATCCCACTCTAATTTATTCCCACACTGACAATGGCAGAGAATTCAATAACCATTCATTTAGAAACATTGCACAGAACTTGAATATTGTAGTGTGCACTACTGCTGCTGAAAGTTCAAAGAGCAATGATTTGAATGAACAGCACAATGGAATTCTGGGAGAAATGGTGAAGAAAACATTTGATGACACAAGTTGTAGTTTTGATGTAGCACTCGAATAGGCCAAAAGTACCAAAAGACTTTCCTAGTGTCCATGTTAACCAACTTGTTTTTGGCAGGAATCCCAATATGCTTTCTTTTTTTAAATGACAAATTCCCTGCATTAGAAGATATTTCAACTAGTGAAGCTGTTGCAAACAACCCCAATGCATTGCATGCTGCCAGGAAATATTTCATTTCACTTCAGAAAAAATTAAGACATGCACTTTGCCAGCAAGTTTGATCAAACCATTGCATTCATACAAAAATGGTGATACTGTTGTCTATAAAAGAAATGGCTTTTTTTTAAAAATCATATCACCCCGAGCAAGGCGGTAAGGCCACTGGTGTGCAGGGGGCTACGTAAGAGTGAATAGATTGGAAAAGAGAAAGCCAGAAACCACGTCCTAAACAGGGAACAAGGGATGAGCCTCTACACTTGTTCAATAGACGTGGGTGGAGTGTGAACCAGGCAATAGTTTAGTCTATCTACTCCAACTGAAAAAAAAAGAAAAAAGAAAAGTGAAAAGATTGGAAAAGAGAAAGCCGGAAACCACATCCTAAACAGGGAACAAGGGAAGAGCCTCTACACCTGTTCAATAGACGTGGGTGGAGTGTGAACCGGGCGATAGTTCAGGCTATCTACTCCAATTGAAAAAAAATAAACAAAAAAGAAAAGTGAAAAGATTGGAAAAGAGAAAGCCGGAAACCACATCCTAAACAGCGAACAAGGGATGAGCCTCTACACCTGTTCAATAGACGTGGGTGGAGTGTGAACCGGGCAATAGTTTAGTTTATCTGCTCCAATTGAAATAAAAAAAAGAAAAAAAAAGAAAAAATAAGCAAAAAAGAAAAGTAAAAAGATTGGAAAAGAGAAAGCCAGAAACCACAACCGATGTCGAAGGAAAGTGTACTGGAGACCCGTTCCTAATCAAGAAACAAGGTGATCATCTGTACTCCTGTTCAAAAGAAGGGGGTGGAGTGTAAAACCAGGTGATGGTGGGTACTATCTACTCCAATAAAAAAAAAAAAATTAAGTTTTAACTTAGTATATGTCGAAACGAGATTTAAACACAAAAATTATTTACAATAGCAGAATACTACCCCTGTTAAAAAATTCAGACAAATTAAAGACAAAAATTAAACAGACAAAAATTAAAATAAAAAGTGAAATCAACATACCAGGTATTACCTACAGACTGAAAAAGTTGAGCAGAAATCCGAACTAGGATTCCCTTCTTTAATTTTCCCAGAAAATTTAGTAGTGTTACCCGCCATCTTGGATTAGTTGAAATCGGAAGAGGGCTTGGTACAGGAACTGTGATCAGCAGGAATGCATTAAACATAGTGGTATATAGGTGAATGTGCATCTATCCCATTTAGTCTCCTACACATAAATGTTCTGGAGATGACATCATAATAGAACTTATACACAACATCTTACATAAAGGGTCTAATAAAATTCTAAAAGTATCAATTTTTGAAGAAAATCATACAAATGAAGAAAGCCCAAATGAAAATACTGAACAATAACCAGTCTATTCTCCCAAAATTCATAAATAAACAGATTTTTACTACGTTCATTCGGATGTTTTCTTCATTTTTCTTTCTTTCTTTCTTTTTTCTTTCTTCATGAATTGTTCAGTTTGATTTCTGAAGAAGACATTTTTCCTTGCCCGGATTTTCACTATGATTGAACGGATCAGCCCGGACCCATGCTCGGTGTGCCCGATAGTCAGATATGGCCATGTTCAGGAGTATCATCCTCCTCATCTACATCAATAGTATCCATAGGTAGTTCTTCATCTCTAATCGTATATTCTGATTTCTTTTCTGCCTGGTGCATATTACTACAATCTTTCTTTTTTTTTTTATTAATTGACATAGACAAACATTGTAGTAAGCTCCTACATGGTGTACCAATACAGTTTGTTTTTCGTTCCCAAGCACAATCGCAGGATCTTTTATATTTTAAAATTTTTTTATGATAACAAGTTTTGCCACCATTACTATATACCACATTAGAAAAAATGAGCACTCTTCTGATCTTTTCCCTCTGCTGGAATATAGTTTTGTCTGTCACTGTGTAAAGTTGGTTGGTTGTTTTGTTTTTATGGCAAATCAACCTCAGCGGGTCATTTATTGCTAACTAAATTTTATTTATTTATTGCTGGTAATACACATTTATATCATACTAGCAGTATAGCCCGGCGTTTCTCGGCTGTAATGAAAGCTTTAAAACTAATCCATGGTCCTGGAGCTCAGACTCTTTGGACGTTGGCACGAAAGACTAAAAAGCAATAGTTGTTTCCAGTTAAAGTGAAAC
The DNA here is from genome assembly GCA_037127315.1 of Ascarosepion bandense. Lineage (NCBI taxonomy): Eukaryota > Metazoa > Mollusca > Cephalopoda > Sepiida > Sepiidae > Ascarosepion > Ascarosepion bandense. The sequence goes on from JBBBDQ010001483.1 coordinate 865,982, forward strand.
CGTAGACTGAAAGAAAAATGAATGGATGTAAGTTAAATTTAGATTTCCTGGTATCGATATCAAATAATGTTTTTTCATCATAAACTGAATTTTGAAGGCTAAATAAGTCCTCTGAGTAAATGGTATCATGACTGATACTAAGAACTACAATTATACAGGCAGATAAACAGACACACACACACAAACATCTTGTCTTATATATATAGATATATATATATACATTATCGATTTTCTGCACTATTGTAAGAACTGCAACCTTGAAACTTCTGAATATCATTTCTTATGTCTTTGTCTATGAATGTATCAAATTTAATTAAAATCGGACCACTCCCTCTATAACCCGATTTTTTTGATTATTGATTTTCGATATTTATCGGGGGTACCTCGACACAAACCTAGCTAAGAACACTCACAGACGCTTATAGTACAACTGTGTAAATTTTCAAGAAAATCGGTTCAGCCGTTTTGGAGTCTATAGATAACGGACACACACACACACAGACACACACACACATACAAAGTTCCATTTATAAATAAGTTTAGATTTAGATTTAGCTGAATTACAACATTTTTCAGTTTATCTTAAGGAATTCAGCATCATTAAAATCCTTACTACCCTTCACAATTTTACTTAACTTTTCTTTTGAGACATCTGAAAATTGTCTGTATAGCTTCATTGTTTTTTCTTTTCTCTTCCAACATTAAGGTTTTACAAAAGTGGTGTGCAACACAAGGGATACTTTCAATTCCCCCTGCTTGTCAAATAATGAATTTCTAAGTGGAATACAGTATTGACCTGATGAGGTGCAAACCAAATATTGTATCATCCAGAACTTATTCTGTATCATTCACAAAATCTAAATCTAATCTAAATTTATTTATAAATGGAAATTGTTTTGTGTTTGTGTGTGTGTGTGTCCGTTACCTATAGACTCCGAAACGGCTGAACCGATTTTCTTGAAAATTTACACAGTTGTACTATAAGCATCTGCGAGTGGTCTTAGCTAGGTTTTGTGCTGAGGTGCCCTGATAAATATCGAAAATTGATAATCGAAAAAATCAGGTTATAGAAGGAGTAGTCTGCATGCTTCAGCTGTAGATTTCTTTTGAATAAAGGAGTCCAGTACAATTCCCCACAAATACACTTTCTTTGAAATAAAATCCAACATGTTTAACTTTATGAAAAACCAAATTGTTTACGCTTCAGCAAAACGATATACACTGAATTTTAAGTGTACATATAGTCCTTTCATATAAATGTTTTACCAGCTAAATTGACACTCACACAGTTCTAGAAATGCCATCTGGTTGAAAATAGAAAGAACTTATTCAAGATCCTAATATGTTAAATCAGTTCTTTTATATTGAGCACTGTGTTTTTTTCACATGCCAACACTTACCATGCACTATATCATACATATCTAAACTTATTTATAAATGGAACTTTGTCTGTTTATGTGTGTATATGTGTGTGTGTATATGTGTCTGTGTGTGTCCATTACCTATAGAATCCAAAAAGGCTGAACCAATTTTCTTGAAAATTTACACAGTTGTACTATAAGTGTCTGTGACTGTTCTTAGGTAGGTGTTGTGTCGAAGTACCCCTAATAAATATCAAAAATTGATAATCGAAAAATCGGGTTATAAAAGGAATAGTCTGATTTTAATCAAATTTGATACACTCATAGACAAAGACATAAGAAATGATATTCAGAATTTCAAGGTTGCAGTTCTTACAGTAGTGCAGAAAATCGATAATATTTATTTATAAAAGTAAGATGTTTGTGTGTGTGTCTGTTTATCTGTCTGTATGTCCTTTATACAGATCCACAATTTTTATCCAATTCTCACCAAATTTCACACAAATATTCTTTAGGCTGAGTCTGAGCTCCAGGACCATGGATTAGTTTCAAAGCTTTCATTACACCTGAGCAATACCGGGCTATACTAATAGTTAAAAATAATTCCAGATTTTTTTATAGAGGCTTTACTCAATAACAACTGAATCTTATTATTTACTAAACAGGACACAATAATGGGCCTTTATGTCACAATAACTTCTGGAAATTTCACTTCTAGTTCCAGTAAACTCAGCTCCATCTCCAAATTTGAATGTTGTCTTTGTCTAAAAATATTCGTGTATTTGTTTTGATCAGATAAATCATTAATAAAATGTCCAGCCATGTTTTACTGCTGACAGTTTTTGTAAATGCACTGTCCAATATGCCGATTCTGAAAAGCTCTTTGACTAACCTGGAAGCATACAGTCCTGCGTTATATAAGATTATGTTTCTTCTATTTTCTCAATGATGTTTACAATCTCTTGAGAAGCATTTTGTAGAGCTTTAATTAAAGCAGCTCATAATTTTACATCCTTGCTGATTGGATTGGAATTTATGTTAGCTTCATGAATTCCAATGGGAAATTTTCAACCACCTCTACAATTTACTCATCTGTGCCATGTTTTGTTAATAATATATTCTTGTTTGCAGCTACAAAAACTCTTTCAGATTTGACACATGGTGCTCCTATCTAGCCATCAGTTGTGGCAAGATCCTCAGAATCGTTTTTATTGTACATTTCATATTTTCATAGATCCACACATAGCATGAGCAAGTTTTTACAATTTTTTCGTCAGACATATTTACTGCAGTTAATAGAAAAAAGACACATACACCCTCCTGCTATGTAACTTTAAAATTAACCAGTTTGTTATACAGGTATTCAAATTGAATTAAAAGTCTGTTATACTTATTCCAAAAGGGCGCCTGTAATCATAAAAGTCTTTAAAAGCTAAGTAAACCCAAGTGTTTTCATCTTTTAAAAAAAATGTGCTGTCTGTTATTTTCTAGACACCATTTCCCTGAGGTTGCAAATCCCAAACACAATCTCTTGCTTGTCCAGTCAAATTGAGAAAAACTGCCAGACATTGTTTACATTTATTTAAGTCTATGTACATCTGAAATATTGTTAAACCATTTTTCCATCAACATAATCCTCTTGGTCGTCAATGGTGGATGCAATTTTAAAGCCTACTGAGCTGCAATCTTGAGAAGAAGTATGAGTGGCAATGTTTACAACACAAAACAATATAAAATATCCTACAAAATTATTGGGTCTCAGAATGCTATCATTTGTTAAATTTCTTAGATGATAAACAACCTAAAATTTTCTCACTGAAAAGTTCCTTTTATAGAAATAATTCAAAGAAGATAACTGGTTATTCACACAACTCACCCATGTAACACGCCATTTTGAAAGAAATTGACTTCCCAAAACCAGGAAAAAACTATTAAATGCAAGCTTGCCAATAATGATGATCCAGAATAGAGAAAATTGTTTGTCTTAAGTAGGGCAGACAAAGCAATGGGCAGAAACAAAACCTTTATGAATGTAGTTAGGGAACAAGCTGAACCCTTCTGCCTGAACTTTGATTTCCTCCTCAAATGATGGTCTGGAAAACACAAGAAGGAAGAAGATCCGCAGCTGGGTTGAAAATAAATTTTACATAAAAATTTCTAACCAAGGTCAACCCAATATATCAACAAGATGGGTTTATAATTATAAAAGTTCTAATGATAAACAGATTTGTAAATTTGTAAACAACACTTCCACACACACATCTACACACACACACACATACATACATAGATACATAGATACATACATGCATATATATATATATATATATATATATATATATATATATATATATTTGTATTAGTTGTGTATAACCATATGAAATTAGAATGTCGACCAATATATATGAAACCAATGTCACTGTCAACCAATGTCAATGTCAACTAATGCCTATTTATGAAATTTTTAATGTGTATGAAGACGTTGCCCTAGGTCAGTTCCTTTCTCTAATCAAGAACAGCATGCTGGACAATCTCAACAAAGATGAAAGAAAGATTTGAAGCAATGAAAATATAGTTCTACAGAAGGATGCTGAGGATACCATGGATGGAACATGTGAGCAACCATAAGATTTTGGAGAGGATGGACACAATAATGAAACTGATATGTAACATCAGGAAATGTTACAGGTGTTCCTCCTCTGACTTGGATACCTTAACATAGGTTAAGTGTTCCAGTCCTTCCAGGGGGCAAAAACATCAGACCTTAAATCCATGTGTTGGAATTTTAAATAAGTTTTCTATAAGATCTTTGCAATTGAACTTTTGCAACCAGCTTTTCAACAAAAGCAATTGACAACTATTCCACTATTACTCTTACTGTTGGCAAGTAGAAATCTTCTCAGAAGGTAGACAATTAGATTCAAGGAGGTAACCAGCTGCTGCTGATCCTAGGTCAGGAACTTTTGCCTGGTTCTAAATGCAAGCAAAGAGCAAAAAGTTTGACAAGAAATGATTTTGACAGCTGTGTCACCAGAAACATTCCATGCATTCAGGAAATTGTCAGTAAGCGCAAATGTGTTTAACACCCCAGATAAATTTTGACATTGATTCACATGAAATATGCTTCCATGATTTTCTCAGTTATAGCCAGCAATGACAAATAATCCAGACTAAATATTTGATATTTGTCTATATTTCTGAGATTAGGTAGAATTTACATTATTCGAACTATTATCATAATTTATGTTGCCATTTCTATAATGTTTTGGCTGTTGTATGCTCTGGCCTTCTTCAGGTGCTAGGAATATCAAACCAAACCCTTTATTACAATCACTGGGGTATATCATCCTTATTCCTTGCATAAAGCCTTGATTGGAAGTCATTAATTATCTCCCTCTGAACTTGCAATTTACTTGTTCACTACGGCTGTATACTGTTATTGAACTCACACTTCTAAAAGTCAAGTAAAGAACTAACCAATGTCTCTATTCATTGAGCAATGTGTCCATGTGTACAATGACTGAAACATCATACAAATGGTAACAAAAATGAGGATAGTGCAAATAATGTAAATACTGTAAATACTACCTCATCTCAGAAATATAGACAAATACTGAAGGATTGGGTAAATACTACCTCATTTCAGAAATATAGACAAATACTGAAGGATTGGGTAAATACTACCTCATTTCAGAAATATAGACAAATACTGAAGGACTGGGTAAATACTACCTCATTTCAGAAATATAGACAAATACTGAAGGATTGGGTAAATACTACCTCATTTCAGAAATATAGACAAATACTGAAGGATTGGGTAAATACTACCTCATTTCAGAAATATAGACAAATACTGAAGGACTGGGTAAATACTACCTCATTTCAGAAATATAGACAAATACTGAAGGATTGGGTAAATACTACCTCATTTCAGAAATATAGACAAATACTGAAGGATTGGGTAAATACTACCTCATTTCAGAAATATAGACAAATACTGAAGGATTGGGTAAATACTACCTCATTTCAGAAATATAGACAAATACTGAAGGACTGGGTAAATACTACCTCATTTCAGAAATATAGACAAACACTAAAGGATCGGGTAAATACTACCTCATTTCAGAAATATAGACAAATACTGAAGGATTGGGTAAATTCTATCTCATTTCAGAAATATAGACAAATACTGAAGGACTGGGTAAATACTACCTCATTTCAGAAATATAGACAAATACTGAAGGATTGGGTAAATACTACCTCATTTCAGAAATATAGACAAATACTGAAGGATTGGGTAAATACTACCTCATTTTAGAAATATAGACAAATACTGAAGGATTGGGTAAATACTAACTCATTTCAGAAATATAGATAAATACTGAAGGACTGGGTAAATACTACCTCATCTCAGAAATATAGACAAATACTGAAGGATTGGGTAAATAATACCTCATTTCAGAAATATAGACAAACACTAAAGGATCGGGTAAATACTACCTCATTTCAGAAATATAGACAAATACTGAAGGATTGGGTAAATTCTATCTCATTTCAGAAATATAGACAAATACTGAAGGACTGGGTAAATACTACCTCATTTCAGAAATATAGACAAATACTGAAGGACTGGGTAAATACTACCTCATTTCAGAAATATAGACAAATACTGAAGGACTGGGTAAATACTACCTCATTTCAGAAATATAGACAAATACTGAAGGATTGGGTAAATACTACCTCATTTCAGAAATATAGATAAATACTGAAGGACTGGGTAAATACTACCTCATTTCAGAAATATAGACAAATACTGAAGGATTGGGTAAATACTACCTCATTTCAGAAATATAGATAAATACTGAAGGACTGGGTAAATACTACCTCATTTCAGAAATATAGACAAATTCTGAAGGACTGGGTAAATACTATCTCATCTCAGAAATATAGACAAATACTAAAATACAAATGTGTTTAACACCCCAGATAAGTTTTGACAATGATTCACATGAAATATGCTTCCACGATTTTCTCAGTTATAGCCAGCAAAGGTAGGTAATCAAGATTAAATATTTAATATATGTTTAGGGAGTAGAACAAATCTGAAATCACAAATTTCATTTTTAAGTTTTGAAATGATCAGATTTAAATATATTTATCTGATTTTCATAGACATATGAGAATACAGATGTATTTCATGTATACACTCACTCCTGTGAAGACAAATTCACACATATTTAAAAAAAAAATTGAATTTACCTCAAATAAGGCAATAAAGCCACTAAGTCACAAAGGTTACCGGCTGTGGAATAGTTAGAAATGGAACATTACTAGGGAATAAGAACAAAAAATGATTAATCAAGATGACAGTAGGTAGTGATTGACATTGAATTTAAATCTTTGGAGGTTAAAATTAGCGAGAAAGTATGGAGCTAGAAGAGAGTTCCACAGGTGAAAACCTTGAGAAAAGAAACTATTAGCATAGAATGGATGTTTACATCTAACCAACACAACGGTTAGCATAGAATGCATGGTTACATCTAGTCAACACAACCATTAGCATAGAATGTATGGTCATGTCTAGCCAAAACAACCATTAGGATAGAATGCATAGTCACATCCAGCCAACACAACCAGCAGCACAGAATGTATGGTCACATTAGGACAGAATGTTTGGTCACATGCAGCCAAAACAACCATCAGCATAGAATGTATGGTCACATCTAGCCAACACAACCATTAGCACAGAATGTATGGTTGCATCTAGCCAACACACCCATCAGTATAGAATGTATGGTCACATCCATCCAAAACAACCATCAGCATAGAATGTATGGTCAAAACCAACCAGCACAAGCATCAGCATAGCATGTATGGTAATATATAGCCAACAAAACCATTAGCACAGAATGTATGGTCACATCTAGACAACACAACCATCAGCATGGAATGTATAGTCTCATCCAGCCAACAAAACCATCAGCATAGAATGTATGGTCACATCTAGCTAACACAACTATTAGCCCAGAATGAATGGTTACATCTAGCCAAAACAACCATCAGCATAGTATGTATGGTCACATGTGGCCAACACAACCATTAGCACAGAATATATGGTCACATCCACCCAACACAACCATCAGCATAGAATGTATAGTCACATCCAACCAAAACAACCATCAGCATAGAATGTATGGTTACATCCAACACAACCATTAGCATAGAATGAATGGTCACATCTAGCCAAAATAACCATCAGCATAGAATGCATGGTCACATCCAGCCAACACAACCATCAGCATAGAATGTATGGTCACATCCACCCAACACAACCATTAGCATAGAATGTATGGTCACATCCAGCCAAAACAACCATCAGCATAGAATGCATGGTCACATCTAGCCAAAACAACCATCAGCGCAGAATGTATGGTCATACCCAGCCAACACAATGATCAGCATAGAATGTATGGTCACATCTAGCTGACACAACCATTAGCATAGAATAAATGGTTACATCTAGCCAAAACAACCATCAGCATAGAATGTATGGTCACATCCAGCCAAAACAACCATCAGCATAGAATGTATGGTCATATCTAGCCAACACAACCATTAGCACAGAATGTATGGTCTCATTCAGCTAACACAACCATCAGTATAGAATGTATGGTCACATCTAGCTAACACAACCATTAGCCCAGAATGCATGGTTACATTTAGCCAAAACAACCATCAACATAGTATGTATGGTCACATCTAGCCAACACAACCATTAGCTTAGAATGTATGGTCACATCCAGCCAATACAACAATTAGCATAGAATGTATGGTCGCATCTAGCCAAAACACCCATCAGCATAGAATGTATGGTCACATCCAACCAACACAACCATCAGCATAGAATGTATGGTCACATCTAGCCACAACAACCATTGGCACAGAATAAATGGTTACATCTAGCCAAAACAACCATCAACATAGAATGTATGGTCACATCTAGCCAACACAACCATTAGCATAGAATGTATGGCCACATCTAGCCAACACAACCATTAATATAGAATGTATGCTTACATTTAGCTAACACAAGCATAAGGGAAGAATTTATGGTCTTATCTAGCCAACACAAACATTAGCATAGAATGTATGCTCACATCTCGTTAACCCAACCATCAGCACTGAATGTATGGCCATATCTAACCTATACAACCATTAGCACAGAATGTATGGTCACATCTAGCCAACACAATCATTAGCATAGAATGTATGGTAACAGCTAACCAACGCTAAAAGCATTTTATATTGTAAATTAAAATAATTTAATTTTGTTCATTTCTGTGTAATGGTGTTTGTGTGTGTGTGTCTGTGTGTGTATTTTTTCATATCTTTTTTGGCTGCAAAAAGGGAGAAAGTCACGCTATCTGATGACAAGCAAGAAGCCAAAAAGCAGGGGTGAGCATCTTGACCCTTTGAGGCTTGGTAACAAACAGATTCATTTTGGCATTTATGAATAATCTGTTTTCAGGCAGGAAAAAAATTCTGTTCTATGCTGGGAGAACATTTCTTATTTTGGTTTTATTTAATTTAAACAAAGTTTTAATGCTGTTTGTTTTATTTTATTTATGATATTTATTTTTAATTTTATTTATCACCCTTTAACACTGTATTATTTACTATTTTTCTTTTGACTGCACTGTATTTCAAGGCTCATGTATTTAATTTCAATCATGTTCATTTTCTGTTGCCATAGCAGTATATAACAACACAACTGCAAAATTCAAACAAGCTATTATTCATTCATCTGAGTCACTTGCAGAACAGAATTTTCGCATTGCAAAAAAATCAACTCTAGTTTGTTAAATGTTAATAATAATGTCCCTACAAGCCTGACTGTTTTCTCTAAGACCTAAAAGATTAATTGACTTGAAGTCATTTTTAAACATTTTTCTATGAAAAAGGTTGTATATAGCTGATAGGTTAGACATTTCTGAATGAGTTGGTTGCCATAAACATGAGAGTTTCCATCTGAAAAAGTCATCTGTTTTAAGGATATTACTTTAGTTCTTAAATTAAGACTTTAGATTACAACTTATGGAATCATAAAGTTGTCTTAAATATACTGAAAAATAGTAGAGCAAAATGCCACATATGTCGTTGAATAAATCTATGTAGAAATATTTAAATACTGTGTTTGAAATTGTGTTGAAGGTAACCACAATTGTTTCTTCCTTGATTTATTTGATTACTAGCAGTATAGCCCAGTGTTTGCTCGGGTGTAATGAAAGCTTTAAAACTAATCCATGGTCCTGGAGCTCAGACTCTTTGGAAGTTGGCACGAAAGACTAAAAAGCAATAGTTGTTTCCAGTTAAAGCAAAACCGTAGACTGAAAGAAAAATGAATGGATGTAAGTCAAATTTTGATTTCCTGGTATCTATATGAAATAAGTTTTTTTCATTGTAAACTGAATTTTGAAGGCTAAATAAGTCCTCTGAGTAAATGGTATCATGGCTGAGGCTAAGAATTATATAATACCTACTTAGAGCCAAACCCGAAGTAAAAACTAAAATAAAATGGCTGAAAAACTGATTTGATCAGACTCGGTATATATTATCAATTTTCTGCACTATTGTAAGAACTGCAACCTTGAAACTTCTCAATATTGTTTCTTATGTCTTTGTCTATGAGTGTATCAAATTTGATTAAAATCGGACCACACCTTCTATAACCCGATTTTTTCGATTATCGATTTTCGATATTTATTGAGGGTACCTCAACACAAAACCTAGCTAAGAACACTCGCAGACACTTATAGTACAACTGTGTAAATTTTGAAGAAAATCGGTTCAGCTGTTTCGGAATCTATAGGTAACGGACACACACAGACACACACACACAGACACACACACACAAAGTTCCATTTATAAATACGTTCAGATTTAGATAGATTTAGATTAGATAAAAGAAATGTTTGAACCTCACTTATGTGTAGTAGTCAAATCACACTGGATAAATCTTCACTATATGCTTAAACATCTGTCTATTTTCTTTACAGAAACTTTCTTAAGAAGTGAGAAACGTTTCCTAAAATCCAGTATTATGCCATTGAAACACCAGTTCTTGTATGATCACCAAAATTTAGCAATGTCAAGCCTGGGCAGAAGCTAGATAAGTGTCATTTGGAAATACCAGGTGTTTTAAGCCTTGATGTACAGGCAGTTTAATAGATAATAACTTGTACAATAGAGCTATGTTTCAATTCCACTTGAGTTCATTATATTCACTTACATGAAAATACCATTGGGAAAGGCATGAACCTGTCACTTCTCTCTCCCAGCTGTGGGTTAATTACTGGGGCTTGTATCAGTAAATTGTTATTATTCCCAAAAGCTACTTAATGTAAAACTATATTTTGGCTTTGAATAACCTGTGAAAGGTTGATAAACCATAAAATAAACCATCAATCGATTTTGTGATTTTAGTGAAAACTAGTCTTAGCACAGCTTATTTTGTGTTCTTGCCTACACTTTTTCTTATGAGTATCAGATTTTTCAAACTATAAATTTAATCTGTCTTTTCCTGATGTTAAGTTTCCTTTTTTTTCATTTTCTCTATAATGTCATCATTGCTCACATGTTTGTCCATGGTATTCTTAGCATCCTTCTGTAGAACCACATTTTAGTTGCTTCATTTCTTCATACTATTAATCCAGAATATAGCCCCAAAACTTTGGCCTATAGTGCACATGTATACATATATATATTGAACTCTATTAAGGTTGAAAAGTGTGAAAAGAACTGCTCTAGGATAGACATTTAACACTGAAATGGTGCACTGTAGTTTAAAGAATAATTTTTAAAAATGAATGGAGGAACAAATAAAAGTACCCAAAAACACCAACTGATAGAAGGCCATGATTGCAAAGTTCTAAAAATTCAGAGCCCACACAGAGAAAATGATGATAAAGCCTGCCTTGGCACTGAGATAATTATATCTTTCGGAATGTTTGTTGTGGTGCAGAGGATATTGACATGGAACAAGAAAACTGAGTTCAAATTTCACCTGAATTCATTGCATTTACTTATGCACAAATGCTCGTCTCTTCCCTCCAGCTATGGGTCAAATAACAGAACAGATTGGGTTCTATAACCTTTGTTGGCAAACAGTCTACTGCAGAAAGTAATGGCAACCTACTGTGGGAAAATCTTCTGCACGGTCAGTCATGTCTGTTTTGAGACATGATCACCCAAGCATTTATCATGTATGGCACTTAACTGACTGAATTTTCTAATTCAGTAATGGTAAAAAAACAAAAGTTATAATTGATTTTTAAGATAAACAGAGCCTTTCCATTGGATAAAGCTTTAGCACAACATGATCTTCCTACTCTCATTTCTCTTTCTTTTACACTCTAGCACTGAAGACGAAGTCTGCAATGAAATAACTATATTTTCATCTGTGAATATTTTTGGAAAATTATTGTAATATTCTCAATTTCCAATATATTGCCAAAAATTCAAAAAATCTGCTCTTCATATTTTGTGTCTATTTGATTTTAATTAAGTTGTGTTTACACAAAAATGAATAAATTTCAACTTGTTATTCCTTTACTGACAGACAAAATAATGTTCTCAATGAATTTTTGGTAAGAACATGACAAGTGTAAACATACAAATATGGAACAAATACATTTCTTCTTCTCTATCTTAATTCACTATTTTCTTTTCTTTTTATTAAATCCAAGCATTCCTCCTTTCTCCATTTTTCTTTTCTTCTTTCAAACTCAGCATCTACTTGTATCACTCTTTTCTTTTTTCTCATTTTTTCATTCATTTTTTTCTGCTTTCAAATATATCTTGCCTCTCCTTCTATAATTAATATTTTCTTCTTTCCTTCCTTCAAATTAAACTTACCCATCTTTTTATTTTGTTTCTTCTTTTTTTTTTCAAATTCAATTCATCCCTACTCTTAATTTCTGTTGCTTTTTCATTTTTTTCTTTGTTAAATTCAGCACACAAAATGCTTTCCGCTGCCTTCTATTTTCCTCTTTTTTTATTGCCTTCTCATCAATCTTCATTTTCTTTCTCTGATCTTCACTTTCTCACTTTTTTTTAACTTCTCTTTTGTTTTCCTATTTTTATATCACTTGATTTTTTTTAATTACTATTGCACATTTTCAATCAATATCTGATTCTATTTTTCTCTGTCATCGACTGTTGTCATTTAAATTCATAGCAATCTAATTACTACAGAATTCATTGGGCCCCTGAAATGTTAGCTATGAAGTGGCCAAAGGTTTTGGACCATTCTTTTCCTTGAATCAGCCTGTCCTTCTACTTCACACCACCTTAATCCCTGTATTTAAAATAAAAAAAAAATGTCAAAATCTATAAATGGGAGGATTCTGTTAACAATTAATAATTCTGTAATGAAGGAAAAGTAGCAGTAATGAAAAATATGAAAAAAATTACTGATCTTCCTTTGAGAGTTTGATGTATTCAGATTAAAATATGTAATTAATGACAAGAATAGCTCCAAAGAACAACTAATAATTAATAAGGAAAGTTGTTAAGCAAACCATTACTAAAACCTTATTAACAAAGTAATAAAGAATTTGCAAAGTACCCATAAAAATAACGATATTCATGTATGAAAATGCACATCTCTGAAGGATAACAGCAATTGTGCACATGCTGAAAATCACAGTAGTGTTTTGTGGCTGTCAAACCAGCCCTGACGAGTGAGAACATCATAACAGTGTCCTCACAAAATTTCAAAGTCGGCATGAACCTGATCAGTTAAACTGACAAATTCTTTGTGCTTGTAAACACTCTATCTCCACTAAAAAGCCTGCTTGTCAAAATACATTTAATGAGTAAAAACACTGAGAAAACAATCTTGGTGCTAAATATTATGACCACTCAAAACTATTTACTTTGTTCAGACATTTGTCTTCACCTTTATTCCAAAATTTACAATGTTTCGGCTATTGTACACTTCAGTCTTCTTCAGGTGCTAGAAGTTTTGAATCTAACCCTTTATTTGGATCACTAGGGTATATCATTCTCATTCCATGTGCAGTGCTACTTCTGGTAGGGATGTAAATATCTCCCTTTAACTTAAAGAAGAAAGTTATTTGTTCACCACTGCTGTAACCTGGTATTGAACCCACAAATTTTCTGGTCAAGTCATGGGAAGAACAAATAGCAGAGTAGATATAGGAGTTGGTTAGTTCCAATGACTTGACCCAAAACCAGGTCATACCAATGGTGAACAAATAACTTAAAGTGTTAATTTAAAGGGAGAGAACTATGTGGCTACTGGAAGTGACATCGAACATATATATAGTTTTTGGTAATAATTAAATTAGACCAGTACACAATTGTATTAAAAAGTGTTCAATACAATTTAATTATAGAACTTTTGAATATTTCTCATTTTAACTTGTTTACAAATTATATATATATATATATATATGCATATATATATAACAAAAAGAGCAAGAAGCCATGAACGTTTTGTTTAAAGTGTAGATTTATGATGTCTATTATTATAATTTTTACTTTATAAATATTACTTTAGACAAAACATTCGCGACTTTTTGCAATTTTTTTTATACCAATTTCTCTCATTGGAAACAACCCCTATTTCTGTTTTATAAATATATATATAAATATATATACAATATATATATATATATATATATATATATATATATATATATATAATGCATATAGACATACACTCAAGTATATGCCCATTAATTAAAAATATTATTCAGGTTTTAATAAAACAGTACTAAATAAGTATAACAGAGCTATTATATATATTAATAAATATACATATTATCCTATGTTGACACTACTTGACACTACTCAAAGTTTCAAGTACTACACAAAATTCAGGTGTATGCATGAATCCTTCAAGAGGGCACATATTTTTTAACAAGATTTTTTTTACATTTAGGCTGGTGGCTGTAAATAAAGAAATAATAATGATAAAAAAAGATCATCTACTCAAATATGAGTATCCATAAAAGAGAATGTTTGAAAAATAAATTAAAAATATGTTTGATTTTATTCATTTTTTTAAATATACATACATACATATATATATATATATATATATATATATATATATATATATATATATATATATACAGTCATCAGCAGACAGATCTATTTTGCTGTATCGCAGCTCATCAGTTCAGTTAGACATTCGATTGCTTTTACCCAGGATTGAAACTCAACTGAACTGGTGCCAGTCGGCAATTCTACCTCTAAGCTATGGGCGCTCAGTAGAAGGAGGTGGACTTTTAGCATATATTGTATCATACACCAGTAGTTAGAGTGCTCTAATTCATTACTGAATGAGCAATATGTATGTATATATATATATATATATATATATATATATATATGTATATATTTTTTTTTTTTTATAAGCATTTCACCCCGAGCAAGGCATGTCACTGCCACTACTGCGCACGGGGCTACATAGAGTGGAGAAAGGATGATTAAATATAGGAAATGTCAGAGGGTGGGTGATAGGCGGGTAGGGATACTGAGAATGGTTAAATATAGGAAATGTCAGAGGGTGGGTGATAGGCGGGTAGGGATACTGAGAATGGTTAAATATAGGAAATGTCAGAGGGTGGGTGATAGGTGGGTAAGGATACCAAGAATGAGGTTTGGGTAGATGAGAGTGTTCTGAGAATAATTGGGAGTTAGTGTGATAGAATGTGTCTATTGACCCTACATTTAAACACCTGGAGATTGTAGCTGTCGGGAAAGCAGACTTGTGGAAGGGAGTTCCACAGGCGGGAAGCGCGAGAAAAGAAGCTGTTGGAGTAGAATTTACGGTTACATCTTATCTGTTTAACTGTAAAAGGGTGGGACCTAGTTGCTAATCTAGTATCTTGTGTAAATTCCTGCTTAGGCAGCACCAGTGCTCTAAGTTCATCGGAGCAGAAGCCATGAAAGTACTTGTAGAAGAGGCACAGGGAATGGAGGCAAGATGGAATAATGGATAGCAGCTCAAAATCAAAGAGATGAGATCAAATTCCAGTCAGATTCATGATATTCACTTATATACTAATACCCTTGGAAAAGGTGTGAATTCATCTTTTCTCCCAAAGCTTTGGGCAAAATAGCAGGACAGACTGAGTTCTGTAGCCTTGTGGTAACTGGTATAGGAGAACGGAAAACTCTGAATTCAAACTAGCCTGGAGAGTGCTGGGGTACATCAGGCTGTCATGAAACACCACTTTTACTGTGACTGCAGTACATGTGGTGCCCTACTGATTCTAATGATTCATGAATTATCTGGATCTGGATATATATGTGCAAGGGATGCATCTGCAAGAGATGCAAACAAATCTCCTAGTAACACGAAAGATGGACTGAAGATGAAGACTTTAGTAAACTATCTTACTTCTCTTACATCATATAATTTTCAAATAGGTGCCGCATTCCTACATATATTCTCAAAAATTATAATGTTAAACCATAAGATATTTCTAACTTAATAACTTTTCATACTGACAACTACATTAATTACATTGTAACAAGATGATGTTGAACAGGACTGAAAGTACTTGGGACTATAAAAAATAAAACTAATGAAAATACATACAGTGCCTTTCTTACTATTTTAATCACCATACCATGATACTTATTTGTGACTACAAGAAGATTAAATAAAAATTAATAGACAGATTATGTCTAAATTATTTATGCTTAAAGAAAGATATGCTGCCTAAATAAACACACATATATTCATGCACACATACACACCTCCAATTCGGTCAGGTTTCAATCCTGAGTTAAAAATCAATCGAAGTCTAACCGTACTGATGAGCTGTGATGCAACAAAGCAGATCTGTCTGCAGATGACTATTTACGCTCTCACACCCTGATTAGGCACTCAGGAAGAATGGTAGACTTTGAAAAACAATAGCTACTCGAGCATCTAACCATCATTCATTCAGCAATGAATTGGAACACTCTCAGCTATTGGGCATGTATAATGATAATATGCATACTAAAAAGTCTACCTCCTTCTATCAAGAGGCCATAGCTCAGAGGTAGAATTGCCAACTGATACCAATTCGGTCAGGTTTCAATCCTGGTTTAAAAAGCAATCGGAATCTAACAGTACTGATGAGCTGTGATACAGCGAAACAGATCTGTCTGCAGATGACTATATATATATATAGATATATATATATAATGCATCACTCAATATGGCACCACTAATAATATATATATGATTTTAGGAAATACTAACTTTCAAATGGCATGTGACAAAATTTGGGCATAATTAGATTATTAGTTTACAAATTACAGTTATTTAAGTGAAGCTACTATTAGAAATTTTCGAAGCAATGTAAAAATCTGAATTTTGTGTGTTAATAAAGCATTGCTTTCTGATGGGAAAAATACTGTTCAAGCAAAGCAATGGCTTGATAAATGATATTTAGACTCTGCTCCATTAGAAACAACCTTTAAGAGGTGGTATGCTGACTTTAAATGTGGTCGTATAGACACAAATGATACTGAACACTCAGGTGATCCAAAACTGGCAGTTGTTCCAGAGAACACCAAAAAATATTCACAAACTCATTTTGGCCAATCGTAAATTTAAGTTGCATGAGATAGCAGAGGAGTTGATCATATCAGGCAGTGTATTCCCCATTTTGCATGAATATTCATCAATGAAAAAGCTCTGTTTGAAGTGGTTGTCGCTTTTGCTCAGTCAATCAAAAACAGCGAGTTGACTCATCAGAGTGTTGTTGGCAACTGTTTCAACACAACAAGAAAGAGTTTTTCATGAATATGTGACAGTGAATGAAACATGGATCCACTACTTTACTTCAGAGTCAAATCGGCAGCCAACTGAGTGGGCAGCAGCAGATGAAAAAGCCATCCAAAATGACCAAAGACAAAAACATCAGCTGGCAAGATTTTGGTCTCTGTATTTTGGGATGCGCAATGTATTTTGTTTATTGATTGCTTTGCAAAATGAAGAACCATCAATAGCAAATATTATATAACAATATCGGTGCATTTGAAGGAAGAATTTTCAAAAAAGCGGCTGCAGATGAAGACAAAAATGATCTTTCACCAAGACAACACTCTGTGTAGCAAGTCGATCACAACAATGTCAAAACAACATGAATTGCACTTTGAACTTCTTCTGCATCCACCTTATTCTCCAGATCTGGCCCCCAGCAACTACTGGCTGTTTGCAGATCTCAAAAAATGTTCTAGGGAAAGGATTTGGCTCAAATGAAGAAGTGATACCAGAAACTAGGGTGTATTTTGAAGCCAAACACAAATCGTTCTCAAAAAAATGTATCAAATTGTTAGAGAAGCTTTGCAATCAGTGCATCACCCTAGAAAGAGACACTTTGGATGAATAAAGTTGAATTTTGCCAAAAAGTTGTTGTTTTATTGGTTAGGCCTGGGATTTATTAAGCGATGTGTTACATATATACATATATCTGTATGCACTCATTATACATATATAATGAGGAAAATAAGTATTTCATACTCTGCTGATTTTCTGAGTTTGCCATCTTACAAAAATAGGAATGGTCTATAATTTTCTTGAAAGTGTGAGATAGAATATAAAAAAAATTCTAGAAAATCTCATTATATTAATTTTAGAACATTTATTTGTATTTTATTGAAGAAATAAATATTTTAACTCAAAGCAAAACATAACTCAGTAATTATTGAAGAAACCCTTGTTGGCAAGCACAGCTAACAAACGTTTCCTGTAGTTGGTCACCAAGTTTTTGCAGGTTCTGGGTGGGGTAGATTTTGGCCCACTCCTCTTTGCAGATCCTCTCCAAACCTTTAAGGTTTGTAGTTCATTGTTGGACAACTTCAAGCTTCAGCTCCCTACACAGATTCTCTAAAGTTAAGTTACAAAGACTGATTAGGCCACTCCATTACTTTAATGTGCTGCATCTTGAGCCACTTCTTTGTTGCCTTAGCTGTACACTTTTGGTCATTGTGATGCTGGAACTTCAATCCATGACCCATCTTCAGCAGCCTGGCAGAGGCAAGGAGATTTTATTCAAGATTTCCCTGTACTTTGCCTTATCCATCTTTCCTTTAACCAGGTCTAGTTGTTGTGTCCTCTTAGCAGAGAAACAACCCTAAAGCTTAATTTTTTCACCACCATGCTTTATGGTTGGTATGGTGTACTTAGGGTCCAAGTCAGGTTTTTCCCTTCAAATATTGAGTTGATTCTATGCCAGAAAACTCAATTTTCGTCTCATCTGACCATAGCACTTTCTCTCAGCCATCCTCTGAATCATTCAGCTGCTTATTTGTGAACTTCAGACAGGCTTGTATATGTGCTTTCTTGTGTAGAGGTCCTTGTATGCACTATATGATTTCAGTTCACTATGAGTTAATGTGTTAGTAATAGTCATCTTGGTGACACCAGTTTCAGCTGCCTTGAGATCACCAATATGCTCTTGCCATATAGTTCTGGTTGTTCCCTCATCTCATCATCTGGTTCACTCTACATTGAGAGATTTTTCATAGAGCTCCAGACCAATTGGTTAATTAATTTTTTTTTCCATTTTCCTATTATTACACTTCTGACCTAGTTGCTTGCCAATCATCTTGTAGCCTTTTCCAGTCTTGTACAGATATACAATTTTGTCCCAAGTGTCCTTAGAAAATTCTTTCGTCTTGCCCATTGTGGAGAGATTAGATTCTAATTCATTGAAAGATTCTTTGAATTTGTGTCTTTAAAACAGGTAATGAGTATTTGATTAGGAGTAATAAGTGAGTAATAAGACTAGCCTTTATACCTCCTGGTCACATAACCTGTCTATTAGGCTTGAATCACAGTTGGTTGTTAGAGGATGAAATATTTACTTTTTTTCAATAAAAACAAATAAATGATTAAAATTTAAGATAATGTGATTTTCTATATTTTTATTCCTACATTCTATCTCTCATTTTCAAGATGGACCGACCTGGAAAATTATAGGTCGTTCCTATTTT
Organism: Ascarosepion bandense; assembly: GCA_037127315.1. NCBI lineage: Eukaryota > Metazoa > Mollusca > Cephalopoda > Sepiida > Sepiidae > Ascarosepion > Ascarosepion bandense. The sequence continues at coordinate 885,373 of JBBBDQ010001483.1, forward strand.
TGTAAAGTGGCAACACAGAAAATCAGTAAAGGATGAAATACTTATTTTCTTACTGTACACACACACACACACACACACACACACACACACACACACACACACACACACAGATATGTCTGTGTACATATAAAAATATACACACAGACACATGCACTTGTGCAAATTAATTGAAACAAAACAAATAATACCTTCTATGGATGTTTCACTCTTCCCCTGATCATGTATATGTCTTCTCTTGGCATTGTTTTTCTCTTCTTACCATATTTTCACTTACATTTTGAACTAATGATCCTGTATTCTTCAAGACAAAACAAATTTCATCATACACCCTGAAAATGGATTCATAGTACTGCATATCACTTAGACTGACCTAAAATAAGGCAAAAAGAGACATGGATTACACCCTGTAACTCCAGTGGGTCTAAAACTGACCATATAGAAAAGAAAGTATCTAAAGCTGTTGTTTCAATTAATTTTCACAAAGTTTAATATACTCACACACACACACACACACACACACATATATATACACACATATACATATCTATATATATATCTATATATGTGTATATATAAATATATACACATATATTTGTATACACAAACATACACATATAAATATATATGCAAATGAATATATGAACACATACCTATGTATAAATATAAATATATGTACACACAATCTCTCACACATATATACAAACATACAAACATGCATGCACATACATACACACACACACACACACACACACACACACGCGCATATATATGCATATATATATGTGCAAATATGCATCTATATATAAAGTAAAAACGAACATTTGAAAGAAAGAAAAATTATGCCTACTTCTTTCAAACACATACCGAAAAACAAATTATACTAGTAAGTAATTTTTTATAGAAAATCGTTGAGAAAATCAGATTTGTTACATATTTATCATGTATGAGATGGATGGTGTAATCAAACAAAAGAAAGAAACCATGAATTAGGTACCTCCACTCAATTGCAAAAAAACAAAAAACAAAAAAGAAAAAATAACATCATAGCATGATGTTAAAAGGGTTCAAACTTAATAAAACCAAAGTTTTATTATCAAAATGTTGATGCTGTTATTAAGAGGAACGATCAACCTTTGTTGTAATTATTTTTTTTAATGTTTTAATCCTTTCTAACACGTTCGAAAATTCAATTAAAATGTCTTTTTTTTGCTTTCCGTCAGCGATTCACGCTATGTTTACCCAATGTGACTATTAAACAAAACGTAATATTATGCAAGTTCTTGGTGTCGAAAGACACATTAATTTGAAAACTCTTGTAAAATCAACTAATTGTCTCATTTTAATGAAACTTTCAAGAATGAAGAACTTTTAAGAAAAACTTTCCAAAAATGAAACGTTCACTTAGATTTCATAACTTTTTGTAAATTCTGTTCAACCATATTTAGCTATTGTTATACATTTAGCTGTCATCACTCATCTCACACATCAATCAGCTCCCATCACCATGATGAAGAAGTACTTTTTATTCTGAATTTCATGTTGTAAGCAAGTAATATTTGTATCAAATCAAATTAGTTTAGGTATTTTCACTCAATCACAGAAAAACAACATATCATGATGTTAAAAGGGTTCAAACATAATAAAAACAAAGTTTCATCATCAAAATGTTTATGCTGTTATTAAGAGGAAAGATCAAATTTTGATGTTATTATTTTTAAAAAAATTAAAAGTCCTTTATAACATGTTTAGAATTTTGATTATACTTTCATTTTTTGTTTTCCGTCAGTGATTCATGCTATGTTTACGTAAGGCGACTATTAAGAAAATAGACTCTGTCGAGTAAAATGATTTTGAGGCGAATAAATTTTCCCTTGCTCTTGACCGCTGGTCGATAGATTTCTTTTTCAAATCTCAAAAGCTGTACTCACATATATACACATATTTATATGCAATATATATTTTTTTTTTTTTTTTTTTAATCATATCACCCCGAGCAAGGCAGTAACGCCACTGATGCGCAGGGGGCTACGTAAGGGTAAAAAGAATGGAAAAGAGAAAGCCGAAAACCGCATCCTAAACAGGAAACAAGGGATGAGCCTCTTCACCTGTTCAATAGATGTGGGTGGAGTGTGAACCGGGCGATAGTTTAGTCTATCTACTCCAATTGAAAAAAATAAAATAAAATAATAAAGGAAAAGAGTGAAAAGATTGGAAAAGAGAAAACCGGAAACCGCATCCTAAACAGGAAACAAGGGATGAGCCTCTTCACCTGTTCAATAGATGTGGGTGGAGTGTGAACCGGGCGATAGTTTAGTCTATCTACTCCAATTGAAAAAAAGAAAATAAAATAATAAAGGAAAAGAGTGAAAAGATTGGAAAAGAGAAAACCGGAAACCGCATCCTAAACAGGAAACAAGGGATGAGCCTCTTCACCTGTTCAATAGATGTGGGTGGAGTGTGAACCGGGCGATAGTTTAATCTATCTACTCCAATATATATATATACACACACACATACACATATCTATATATATATCTATATAAATACATATACACACACACACATATATATATATAAATGCACACACACATACATATATATATGCACACACACACACATATATATATATATATGCACACACACACACACATATATATATATATGCACACACACACACACACACACGCACACACACACATATATATGGGTATATATACGCATATACACACATATATACATATATACACACAAAAACACACACATGTGCACATACTTATATGGATATACATACATACATATATTCATACATGTACTATATATATAGAAATACACTATATACACACATATCTATATACACACACACTCACATATATATACACACATATATATATATTCTCATACGCATGTCTACATTATATATATGTGTGTGTGTTTGTGTGTGTGTGTGTGTGTGTATTTTTCTAACACACCAAGTTAAAATGAGTCTTAAAATATTGATCATAATTTAATGATTAAAATAAAATATAAAAATAAAATCATGACTAAAATCAATGATTTTACATAAAAGTGACATAAAACTTAAGGCGCCTTTCGTCAGACACTGCGTCAGAAGTAAATAAATTTTGAGTATCAAATTACCAAAGGGAAAAATACCCACGCATCAGGTCTTAAAAGAGGACATCAAGAGAGAGGAAGAAAGAAAAATTAAATTCAACCACAATTAATTAATAATTCATCAAATAATACCAATTTTTGTTTGAGTTCTCTCTGTCTGCACGAAGCCGGACACTGTGTGTTGATCACAACAGCTTCAAGGATATTAAGATTAGTTTAGTCGGGCTTCAGTGCAGAACAGTAGAACTCTTCTGAATAATTACGCTTACAAGTGTCCATATGTAACCATTGTTCACCAATTGCAGACTCATGTGCTTGTGAATACCTGGATGTTATTGACATATGTGCGTTGTGGTGCAGTGGATATCGGCTTGGAACGAGAAATTGGGGAGCCGAATTCAAATTCCAGTTGAATTCATTGCGTTCATTTACGTGCAATCCAGTTATGGATGAAATAACAGGACAGATTGGGTTCTATAGCCTTGACTGGCAACCAATCTACCGCAGAAAGCAATGGCAACCTACTGCGGGATAATCTTCTGTCCAGTCAGTTATGTCTCTTTCAAGACATGATAACCCAAACGTGTTTCACGTATGGCACTTAACTGACTTATAGACAATGTCAGACACATGTTGCGCAATTTTCAACACTAGCCGCTGAATAGTCTTGCACACATAGCCAGCCTCACACTGACATTTAGCGATAAATAGCTAAACCATGTACCCCCACTAATTTGCTAAAAAAAGCAACAGAGCATGGAGAAAAAAGGCCCCAAACCTAATAAAAAATGTTTTTTGTCAAAATGCTTGTTTTTATTAAGAGGAAAGATCAAAATATTTTTAATTATTTTTCAATTTTTAAAATCTTTTCTAAAACTTTTGAAATTTTGCTAAAAAGTCTTTTTTTTTTCCTCAGCAGAAAATCAAATTTTTAGAGTTTGCAGCTCTCCACTCTAAGATAAGCACAAAAATTACTACTCATTGTTTATAGAATCGTTAGATACATGAAAAATAAAACAACAATTTTTACATCGTAGCTAAGCAGCAATTTATCCATCGTGGGTAATAGTTTTAAAGAAATATGACAATTTAAGTTTTAAGGAGGATCCAAATTCCAATCTGAGACAATCACTTCTGATTGGCTAATTTTTTCTAATATTTTAAATTGAAATATCTAGTTTGATCCTGTCACATGATTAAGAGTAGTATAAATTCTGTGGCATGAAGCAGAATCCTAAGTAAAAGCAGTGAACTTACAAAGAAGCAGGCGCATGGAAACTATTTTTGCTAACTTGAAACCAAAAAGTAGCTTTCAATTAACGAGTCTCTTTTTTCTCACTCAACTATTTTCACAATCCTTGACGAGAAATTTTAAATGTTAATTAACAGTTAACACATGAACAAACTTTTCTCTCTGCAAAGAAATCCTAACATACAAAATTCAACAAAGATCTGCACCAGAAAACTCTTTGGATAAAGCAATCAATAACTTTTCTACAAACATAAAAATAACAAAAGATAAATAACTTTGAATATACCTTCTTCCATATTAATGATTTGTTGAAGAAATCCAAAAATATTTTGTACTATATTAACAAACAAATCATTTACGAACATTACGAACATTTAGTTCAACAGGCAAATTTTTAAGTTGAACTGTTTAACTTAAATTAATTTTCTGCATATTTTTTCAATATTCATTGAACCCAAAAACTGTAATTGCATTAAACACATAATCCTGTTGAAAACATTGTTTATATATGTATTTGCATTTCTGTATAAAAATTTGTTATTTGTTGAACAAAGTAATTTAATTCTTTGAATATTGACCTTGTACCTTACTGTTATAAAACCGAATGTCATATCTCCTCTGATTTAGAATCACTTACTAAAAACACTCAAATCTGTGTACAATTCTGGTTTTGAATTTGATTTCTACATTCTGTCTCAGAAAGCCATTGAAACAGGTCCCGAGTTCCACTTGGTAAAGACCGTTGTTTGATTGGTCCGTAAATGGACATGTTATGCTCTTGCCTACGTCCAAACACACAGATCACTAACAGACATGACAAATTTTCTCTCTCCATGTGAAGTTTGGTTTCGCTATATAAATCGCTGAGAAAGTTGAGTTTGTCAGAATGGCTTACAGGTTACTACACAGCTGGTCAATCAGCCACACCTCTACCTTACCCTCTCACCCACTGTCACATAAAGTTCATATACCTCTTTCCCACACATTGTCAACAAGGAAGAAAGAAGGAACAACCAGTTAATGTTATGATTACTAAGGAAGGAAAGAGAGAATATCACAGAGCTACTGACTACCCACTTCACTTTTCCAGTGACACATATTTGTTCTCTTTCCACACACACACACACACACACACACACACACACACCCTTACATATGAAATCCAACTAGAGGATGTATATTTTCTAAAAAGATTTCTCATTATTCAGATCAGTAGATGGAAATAAATATACTGTTTAATTATAAAAAAGATAGTATCTACTGAAATTTGAGAATCTATTACAAATAGTGTTTAAACAAATGAAAAATACATCCATAAATTTATATACACACACATACATATAACTAAACTTATTTTTTTTTTAATCATACAGACATATAGGCAGATAAACAGACACACACACAAACATTTTGCCTTTTTATATATATATATATATATTATCAATTTTCTGCACTATTCTAAGAACTACAACCTTGAAACTTCTGAATATCATTTTTTATGTCTTTGTCTATGAGTGTATCAAATTTGATTAAAATCGGACCACTCCTTCTATAACCCGATTTTTTCGATTATCAATTTTTGATATTTATCGGGGGTACCTTGACACAAACCTAGCTAAGAACAGTCACAGACGCTTATAGTACAACTGTGTAAATTTTCAAGAAAATTGGTTCAGCCATTTTGGAGTCTATAGGTAACGGGCACACACACATGCGCGCACACACACACACACACACACCACACACACACACATACACACACAAAGTTCCATTTATAAATAAGTTTAGATTTAATGACAGGGATATCAAGAAGAGTGATACCTGTCATTAAATTACTAATAACTAATAACTTTCTATACTAAGAGTATAGAAGGCCCAAGGAGAAGTTCTGGTCCATTATTTCTGCTTCTTATATATCTATAGTGTGAAATGACAAAAGAAATGATGCATGATATGAACAAATTGATCAGATAATCAGCTTTAGATTCACCAGATAAAGTAAGAGGAAGTAAAAGCAAGAATGAAAAACCTTGTAATGGGATGCAGTCAAGACAAAAGAAAAATAATGTAATACATGCAATATGGCCACTCATAGCTGGATAATCAAAGGCTCTGGATTATTCAAGATTAATGAATCAGTGTTGGAATTCATAGCTAACTATATGAAAAACTGAAAAATTAACCTAACTCTGAGAGGAAAATCCTCAGCAATGGTAGGTATCAAAAGTATTTTTGTAAGGAGACTGACTCCTGGGCACATCAACATAGTGTAATGGTTAGCTAGCTTGCCTCACTAGACTCATTACAATTGAGATGTGAGTTTGATCCTCACTGGGTGCCCCATACTTTCAGTCTAGTGCTACATCTAAGCTGTGCTTAGAAAACCACCTCTCTGGCTCCATGATTATTTGATACTAACAGTACCTAGTGTTGCATGAGATGGGAAGAGTATGAGTCTACTTTTGATTTTTTTTATATGACCCACATCTGCAGACATTAAATATGAGAGATAACTCTTGTAGTCTTTTGAAAGAGTTGTTTTCCATGTGAATGTTACAGTGTTGAAATTATTGTTACAAAAAATACTTCAAAATAAATTAAAACAAAGATTAAACTGATGGCAATGCACAATTTCTTTTTGTTTGTTATGTAGAATTTCAATTTTGAAAGGAGTATATAAGATTTGAATCAACTCAGATTAAAAATATGGAAGGATATGTTAATAGAAATCAGTGGGGATACGCACACAAATACATACTAACATATATCTTCCGTTTTATTCATATAGATAAATAGAATACCAATGCAATCCATTTTAGTTGTTGCTGCTGCTGAAAGTCTTCAAGTGATTTGGTCTTTGTTATTTTGTAAAGTTTTTGTTTGTCATTTGGTAGGGTCTGTCTATGACAGCTAATGAACTATAGTTCTCTTTAAAACTTCTAGGATAAGCTAGGATTTTGTTTGTCATTTGGTAAGGTCTATCTATGACAGCTAATGAAGTATAGTTCTCTTTAAAACTTCCAGGATAAGCTAAACATCCTTTGGTGTATTTCTGATGAACATAAACATGTATCGTAAGATTTTTAACAAGATTAATTATATAATATAAGTTGGTGTCAAAAAATTAAAACCATGACTGGATGAGTTGGAAATCCAAGCATTTATGGTATATTCATGGATTCTGAAAAATGTGTTAGAGATTGGAGGAGGACAACTTGTTGTCACTCCATCTTCAGCAATAACTATAGCTTGTTGATGGCTTCAATATAAACCACAAAGAGGGGTTAGTTCGCTAGAAGAAAACCAATGAGAAACGCAGATATTGCAGAGACTTCTCCAATATCTTCTATATCAACTATATATAATTTTAACATTAAAAAAAAATGAAGCAGTATCAGAATTCTTTATGCAAGAATGTTCTCAGATTGATATTATATAATTAATCTTTTTAAAAGTCTTACGATATATATATATATATATATATATATGTTCATAAGAAATGCACCAAAGGATGTTTAGCTTATACTGGAAGTTTTAAATAGAACTATATTTCATTTGCTGTCATAGACAGACCCTACCAAATGACAAACAAAAACCACATCACTTGAAGACTTCCAACAGCAGCAACAACTACAATGGATTGCATATATAAGGCAAAAGTAAATGATGACATAATAAAGATGTTGTTTCCCCACAACCATAAAAAAACATTAAGAAAGAAACTCTTATCACTACTTGAAAGAATAATAACAGCTAGTGAACTTGAGAGACCAATGTGACTGAAAAGAAATGTGTTATGAATATCAATTGGGAGCAACATTAACTGTTTGTGTAATGAATACTAAATGTTTTCTTATAAGGAAATGGCAAATCTCAGCATTATCAAGTTTCCTTATAAAGAAATGATTAATTTCAGTTTTGCTATGTTTCCTTACAAGGAAATGTTTAATCTCACCTTTTTTTTTTTTAAGGAAAAGTTTAATCTCAGCTTTGCTATGTTTGCTCATCAGCAAATGTATAATCTCAGCTTTAGATATTTCTTTAAAAGGAGACATAGCAAAGTTGAAATTGCTATTTTTCTTTTTAATGAAATAATTAATCTCAGCTTTGCAATGTTTCCTTTTAAAGAAATGTGTAATCTCATCTTTGATATGGTGACTTTTTAAGCACAGCTTAGATGTGGTACAAGGCCAAAAGTAAGGGACACCCAGTGAGGATAAAACTCACTACTCAATTGTAATCATTCTAATGAGACAAGCTTGCTAACCATTACACCACCTTGAGGTGCCCTCTCAGCTTTGCTACGTTTCTTTTTAAGGAAATGTCTAATCTCATCTTTGCTATGTTACTCTATATGAAAATAGCCGGAATCTGCTTTACTATGATTCATTATATGTTTTTCTTAAAAATTTTTATGGAAAGTTATGAAATGGTATAAACCAACATATTTTATTTAAATTTATTTACTGGAACATTTTATTTTTTAAAAATGATATGTGCTGTTTCTTATTTTATTTTCCAAACTCAACACACACACACCCAATAAAATTAATTCACACCACGTGTATCTCAAAAAATACAATTGCGTGAGCATTCACCCCTTACCATATCCTTTGGGGTCAAAAACAAGGATGGTGCACCCAAAAGCTTGGACGTAGTGGAAATCACACCACGTGGTCAAAAATCTGAATTTTCGACCAATCAGTGCTCGACATAAGAAACACACTTTTTGATCTCCTGGATCTTCACCATCAAGATAAAAGGGAAGCAGAAACTTTCAACACCAGAGGGAAGAGCAGCCAGCTCAAGCCAAAAGGGCATGCAGACAGCTTGGAGCACGCACACAGAGAGTTCTGCAGCATGTAGTATCCAAAAATATAAAATAATTCTATCACTGGTTGAGCACGTGTTTTTTTTTTTGGGGGGGGGGTTGGGAACAACTTTACTAGTAAGTAATGATTTTGCTTTGATTTGATTTTATTTTAATTTTTTGTTGTGGTTAATTTTAAAAGTTTCATAGTTATTTGAACGAGTGCATTTTTTTGTATTTTTTTCAAAGAAATTTTTTTTTACTGGACTTTAACTGAGTTAAAACTTAGTTAAGTCAACACCCCTACTTTTTATTTTTATTTTTATTTTTTTTATTTATTTATTTTTTTTTCAATTGGAGTAGATAGACTAAACTATCACCCGGTTCACACACCACCCACATCTATTGTACAGGTGTAGAGGCTCATCCCTTGTTCCCTGTTCAGGATGTGGTTTCCGGCTTTCTCTTTTCCAATCTTTTCACTTTTCTTTTTTGTTTTTTTTTTCAATTGGAGTAGATAGACTAAACTATTGCCCAGTTTACACTCCACCCACATCTATTGTACAGGTGTAGAGGTTCATCCCTTGTTCCCTGTTTAGGATGTGGTTTCCGGCTTACTTTTTTCCAATCTTTTCACTCTTACATAGCCCCCTGCACATCAGTGGCATTACCACCTTGCTCGGGGTGATATGATTTAAAAAAAAAAGTTCACACAACAGGCAGTATCACGTATCAGTGAACATTCTTTTACCCTCTGTTTCTTTCATCTCGCTCGCAACACATCGTCCTTCCTTTCCCTCTCACATTTCCAGTTCCTTTCTTACTTCTTTTTTATAGCTTTATAGACAACTACATTTTAGTACAAAAAATAATTCTTTTATTTTTATTACGAAAATAAACAAAAGTTTATTTTACTTTATTTGTAGTGCCTTTTTCTTTTTATTAATTGTTTGAGGGACTTCTTCGCCCTCTACATATTGGCGACCCTGACATGCCCTCTACATACTCATTTTCAAGTATACAGTCTGTTTTTCTATAATTAAACAGTCCATTTATATATATTCACTGGCCTGAATATTCAAGAAATCTTGTTGTGAAAATATCCTGCTGGAAGGTAGATATTTTCCTAAAATGTTTTCTATAATATTGAGGCTGGTTGATACATATAAATGATGTACTATTTAGTTATAGAAAAACAAACTATTCACTTGAATATGAGTATCCATTAAAAATAATGTTGAAATAAATTTTATTATAGAATTTTGTGTTTGTCTTATATAGTATAAATAAGTCTAATGTAATCACTTTTTATATTTACACTAGCAGTATAGCCCAGCCTTGATCAAGTGTAATGAAAGCTTTAAAACTAATCCATGGTCCTGCAGCTCAGACTCTTTGGATATTGGCATGAAAGACTAAAAAGAAATAGTTTTTCCAGTTAAAGCGAAACAGTAGACTGAAAGAAAAATGAATAGATGTAAGTCAAATTTTGATTTCCTGGTATCGATATGAAATAATTTTTTCATCGTAAACTAAATTTTGAAGGTTAAATAAGTCCTCTGAGTAAATGGTATCATGGCTGAGGCTAAGAACTACAATTATACCTACTTAGAGCCAAACCTGAAGAAAAAACTAAAATAAAAGGGCTGAAAAAAATACAAACATGCAGACAGATAAACAGACACACAGACAAAGATCTTGCCTTTTATATATATATATATAATCAATTTTCTGCACTATTGTAAGAACTGCAACCTTGAAATTTCTGAATATCATTTCTTATGTCTTTGTTTATGAGTGTATCAAATTTGATTAAAATCGGACCACTTTTTCGATATTTATCAGGGGTACCTCGACACAAATCCTAGCTAATAACACTCGCAGACGCATATAGTAAAACTGTGTAAATTTTCAAGAAAATCGGTTCAGCCATTTCAGAGTCTATAGGTAATGGACACACACACACACACAGACACACACACACACATACACACACACATAGACAAAGTTCCATTTATAAATAAGTTTAGATTTTAATTACAGATTTCAGGCTTGCCATGGGTTACTGGAAAGACAAAAAACTCCAAGGAGAAACAAGAATTTGTAAAGTTATCGATTGGAAAATAATGCTGAAAATTGTGAAAGTGTTGAACAAAGATTAAAAGATGAAAATAAATGAAAAAATAAGAAACTTATGGACAAAAAAATACACTTTAAGAATGTCACAAAAAAGATTAAAAAAATAAAAAGTGTAATAAACAAGAGGTTGGGGCTACTAGACTCAAGCAGGTACAAAAATTTAAATACCTGGGAAGTGTTATATTGAATTGGCATGGCGAAGGAAGCATTCCAGGAGTTTAGTAAAGTATTAAGAAACAGGACAATTTCACTTAAAAACAAAGAAGAGAGTACTGGATTGATATGTGATGTCATTTCTTCAATATGGTAGTGAATGCTGGACAATATCATCAAAGATGAAACAAAACATTTGAAGCAACTGAAATGTGATTCTACATAAGGATGCTGTGAATATCATGGGTCGAGCATATAAGCAATGATGAGGTTTTGGAAAGGATGGAAACAAAAAGGAAATTAATACTGAGAATCAGCAAGAGACAGCTGAAGTTCCTGGGACATGCAATGAGGAAGGAGGGCATGGAGAACCTGATACTAACAGGCCAGATATAGGGAAAAAGAGACAGGGGAAAGCAGCGGATAACATATTTGAAGGGCCTAATCAGGTGGATGACGGAACGAGGGTTGCGTGGTGTAACAGGAGAAGGCATGTTCAGAGCCACCAGGGATAGGGAAGCGTGGAGAGCCATGATCGCCTACGTCCTGAAGGGACATGGCACATAGAAGAAGATAATATTTGAAGAACCTGTTGTTGAGAAGGTAAACAGAGAGAAAAGATGCAGAATATTAAGAACATTGACTGAAGACATGGAAGCAGACAAAATCACACTTTTAAGTAAATATCACTAAGAGAAATCTATTTAACAAAAAAGCATATAAAAACTGGCTTCTTAGTGGGTTATGCATTGCAAATATCATCAGTTTTTTTAATCCCAAATTCCTTTCTGATGCCGTCAGAGAAGCTTTCAATGTTTTTTTTTGATCAGTGTTTCAAATTCTTTTTAATCCAAGTAAATAAAATTATATGATCTGTATCCATAAAGCTAGTTACTTTCTCTTTTGTTTTGGAAAACTTGTATCCTTTGCCGCCACTTGTGTTCTGATGAATGGTTTTATAACAATGACAAATAGTTGCAGAGTCAGAGTGTCTCCATGAAAATCCCTTTTTTTGGTACTTAGCTCAATGATGGATGAAGGGTAACATTGGCTAATGGCTAATTTTGAAGTTGAATCCTTCTTTGAAATATTCAATTAATATGAATTAAAAAAAATGGCCTACTTTTAAAACGTTAACATGATGAAAATTAATTTATTCATTTTTTTATATCTACACTATTTACATTATTTGGAAAGTCGTTTTCATCTTCATTGCCCAGTTCACAATGTTTCGACCATTTTATGCTCCAGCATTCTTCAAATGATTGGAATTTTGATCTGAATCCTTTATTTAATTTTACAAGACTAGAGTGTTCTAATTCCACATACCTTGTCTCTTCTGCATGTCTCAGTATCAGTTATCCCCATTTAACTGAACACTCCTTGTTTGTGTTCATCTCTGCTGTAGCCAGATATTGAACACAACTCTTTAGGTCCTATCACTGGATTCAACAAAAGCTTTTATGCATTTGGCCATGTTCCTGTAAGAACAATACATGGCTACAATAGGGGTGAACAAAAACATTCAGAATTGCATTAAAGGGAGAAAACTGATACTGAGACATGGTATATGGAACTAGAACAGTCTGGACACAATAAAAGGTTCAGTTTGGAATTCCATTCATTTGAAATATGATGAAATGAACAATGGCCGAAATGTGAATATGCCAATGAAGATGATGAAAATTTGATCAAAGTCATTAGTTTAAATAAATACAATAACTCATTTCAGAAATATAAACAAACAAAATTTTTTATTCGTAAAAATTTACAACAAATATGTTAAACACTTTGTGGTTTGGTTCAAGTTTAAGGACTCATCAACCATTTTGGTCATTTAAGGGTCAGTCTTTGAATATTGGGATCACATTTGTTTTTTTTAATATGGTTCAATTTCAATAAAGTTTTGTTGGTAACATTTTTCATTCAATAAAGTTTTGTTGGTAACAATTTTCATTCAATAAAGTTTTGTTGGTAACAATTTTCATTCAATAAAGTTTTGTTGGTAACAATTTTCATTCAATAAAGTTTTGTTGGTAACAATTTTCATTCAATAAAGTTTTGTTGGTTATCATTAGGAGGTATATAGAGGGAGCATAGAGTTATGTTCTTGTGAAGAAACACTTTATGAAATTGTTTATTTGCAAGAATACAATTGTACTAAATCGAATGTAATGCAATATTTATCACTTATCAAATTTATAAAAAACTAAATAAGCAAATTTTTTTATTCAGAGATTTATAAACATTTACTAAATTATTAAAATATATGAACAAACAAGAAGGAAATACTTATTATTTACTATTTTATAAAGTTTGAATTTATTAGCAATTAAACAATGATTTGCCAGCCATTTCAATAAACAACCAATTTGTGTAAATAAACAGTTTAATAAATCAACAGTGTTCATTATTTTTCTTGTTAATTCAAGACAGATTGATAACGTCAATAGACTGTCAAGAAATCATATTAAGTACAACAAGCCTAAGTAATAATTTATGCAATTATATGGGACATTGTATTAATTTGTATAAAAATTTCTGTAGGTTATATAAATTCTTTAATCCTGAATCAGAATTTATATCAGACTTAGATTGGTTGTATAAATAAACCCTGCCTACCAAACCAAATATCACCAACAATTATTTTATTGGAATAATGGAAAGTGGAAGATTAATACCTTCCGAAAATATCACAGCATCAGTTGTTTAATAGAAACATTGATGAAACTTGTCTGTACTTCAGAGATGAGGTAGTGTTTAAATTATTTACATTGTTTGGACTGTTGTCCTCATCTTTATTGCCATGTTTACAATGTTTTGGTTCTTCAGGTGCTAGGCATTTTGAACTGAATCCCTTTGTTTCAATCACTGGAGTATATAATTCTCCTATGTGGGATGCAACTTCCAGATGCCATGTAGTTATCTCCCTTTAACTCAAATCTCTGAGTTATTTGTTCAATACAGCTGTAGTCAAGTATTAAACTCACAACACTTTGGGTCAATTCACTGGAACTAACCAATGCCTATATCCACTGGACCATGTGCTCCATGATACAAAATATTTTTAACACTTGTGTACTTAAAAACTAACCTCTGAATAAATACTGGAATTAAAATGAAATAGCTTGAATGAAAATAAGCCTAGTGTAGTATTGTATGCAAATTAGTGGACAAGTATAAATAGAGAATAATTGGAGAAGTGGAGGAGGAAAAATCCAAAGGACATGAAGAACTGTGCTATGACTACCACTACGCACAAAGAGATGAAAAACATAACATCTAGAAAGAACAGGAGTTTAAGCCACTTATTTTAAGTGTGCAGTATGCAGTAAATAGAAAAAGCATTCTTATTGGACAAAACTAATCCCCTCATACTGACATCATGATGGCCTCTATAAGGCTTAGACACAAATTAATAATTTTCGTTGTTTTGTACCCACTATGGTCAAGACAGGAAAATATACACAAACTAACTGCTACCACAGGACTTTACCAGGCTAAATATTATACCTGTTAATGGGTTTCATATAAATCTGCTTAGCAGTAAAATCTGAAAAACTTTTTTATTTTTATTTTCTATTATTTCCTTATACTATTAAATATTTATGAAGCATATGCTCACTGTGTTCTTTGTTTTTCACTAAAATCAAGTTCAAGTGGACTAACTTTATTGTTTGAATACTGCTGTTTAAGTCCCTGTACTTAAGACAAATAGAAACCACTTAAGAGAAGCACACAATTAACAAATCTAGCTACAACCACTTTATTAAGCATCAAAAGTGTGAAGAATATCCAGAGTATATGTGCTCCATACATTACCTAGTACATGCTGTGAACTTTTAAAACAAATAGTTAGCCTAAGCCCTATTGACAGTATCTCTCTTTTGGAAGGGGCTGGGTTTATTGTCCAGCATTGATAAGTACCCAGAAGGAAAAGAGTTGTGGGGACATGTGCAATTTTCTCATTGCCTTGCAGCTAAGCCTACTTTAAACAGACCTTCTGTCATATTTAGTAGTGATGTGGGGAACACTGAAAAATACCCATTAGGTCAGTATTCAAAAGCATTCCTGCTGTAATCACCACAGTACAACCTCCACTGAAAGAAAAGCAGTACTGAGAACTGAAAACATGTGCAATTTTCTCATTGCCTTGCAGCTAAGCCTACTTTAAACAGACCTTCTGTCATATTTAGTAGTGATGTGGGGAACACTGAAAAATACCCATTAGGTCAGTATTCAAAAGCATTCCTGCTGTAATCACCACAGTACAACCTCCACTGAAAGAAAAGCAGTACTAAGAACTGAATGTACAACACTCCAAATAGTTGTGACAAGAAATACAACTGCAAGATCATCCGAACATAAAATTTGAAAGAAACTATATATTTACAATCATTGCGATTGAGTTTTGTTTAAAGGCATATCAACATCTGTGTGTAATTTAATGCTAAAAAGGTGGGGTTTAAGAGAGTTTTTTAAATGTTTGGTTATAGTGAGAAGGTTGATTTTGTCAGATTTTGAGTTATTTTAAAGACATTTATATATATATATATATATATATATATATATTTCTATAAAAGGGTATTTTTATAATTTCATAGTATTTTGACCCTAATTTGGGCGTTAACTATTTGCCCATAGCTGGGACCCTAACAGATGCTACCACTCAGGGTCAGGGTGGATCTGAGAAGAACAGCAATTAAAAGGTGGTTTCATGCTCTTCACAACCTCCTAATCAGAGGCTTTGCTGCCAGATGCAGTTTACTGTCGTGCCCAGGACCTGTAATCATGTGAGACCTCAGAAGCAGGCATATCTGACAATGTTGATAGGGAGATTTTAGGTCATACTATCATTTATACAGTGAAGTATATAAGATAGGGATTAGAAACAAAGAAGGAAGTTTGAAGGGATCAGCACATGTCATTCAATTAACAAACCAAAAAGACATTATTAGTAGCCGTATTTAGTAAGGAGTAATCTATGACGTTCGAGTTTCAAAATTATATCTGTTAAAATGGCATATTGGTGAAGTTCACTAATTTCAATGGTGGATTTCAGATTCTTTATATATGTCAGGGTGAACTGTTTAATAAATGCCCAATCGCACGCACAGGTACATGATGTAAGGTACATGACAGTGGAAGTGCATATCTCATTGAAGCAATAATAATTAAAAAAAAATGCCCCCACCAAAATACCAACACATTATTTATGAAGGTTTTCACTTCTTCTTAGAAGTGCACACACACACACACACACACACACACACACACACACAATGTTTAGTTGTGATAGTATTTACTGCAAAAACTGGTGTTTTTTCAGTAGTTTTATTGATTAAGTGTTTTGGCAAGCCGGGTTTTTATTGCAGAGTGCTCGGGATGTGCTTTGTAGTGCAGTGGATATTGACTCAGAATGACAAATTGAGAAGTCGAGTTCAAATTCCACTTGAATTCCTTGCATTCACTTATGCACAAATGCCTTTTGGAAAGGTATTAATCTCTCTCTTCTCTCCAGTTATGGGTAAAATAGTAGGACAGACTGGGTTCTATAGCAGTGGCTGGCAACCAGTTTACTGCAGAAATTAATGGCAACCTACTGCAGGATAATCTTCTGCCCAGTCAATCATGTCTCTTTTGAAACATGATCATTCAAAGCATGTATCACATATGGCACTTAACTGACTGACTGACTGTTCGATATCAGGGTAGAGATAAAGTGTTGATAGTTTTAATGCAATCAAAATAAAAATAGACAAGAATAAAAAGAAAACCAATCAATTTCAAATAAGACCACATCTAAAATATATAAAATCAAAACAAGCTCTATATATATATATATAAAAATGGACAAATAACAAAAAACCAGCCCTGATGAGTGAAGGTATCCTAATGGTGACCTCACAGAACTTCAAAGTCCTGGGTATGATGGTGACCTCACAAAACTTCAAAGTCCTGGGTATAAGGCCTCTGATTTGAAGGTCGTGAGGAACATGAAACCACCTCTTAAAATGCTGTTGTTCCCAGGTCCACCCTGACCCAAAGTGGTAGGACCTGTTAAAGTCCCAGCTATGGGAAAATAGTTTATCATCAAACAGGGGTCAAAACACTATGAAAGTATAAAAATATTTTATAGAAAAAAATATATTTTTGAAGGAAAATTACCAGCAATACATTTTTTGAATAAAAACTGGAAGAAATCTTAAATATTCAAAAATAAAAACAATTTTTTATCACAATCTGATGAAAAGAACTTTCTCACTATATCCGAACATTAAAAAAATACTTTAAAACCCTACCTTTTGGCATTAAAAAACCCACAGCAGTTGATATACCGTTAAACAAAACTCAAAGACAAAACTTCAATGTTGGTATAAACCTGCTCAGTTAAAGCTAAACAAACACTGATGATGGTGATGATATATTTAAATAATGGTTTTGTTTAATTTCAGTGGTCCATTTTATACTAAAGTTTGAGAGCCACTCAAGTAAGTGGGTTACAGTAGAAATGGTAATGCAGGATGATGTGTGTGATATGAATGAAAAAGAATGTAGAAAGATAGAAAGCGAAGATTATGAAGGTAGATGCCTGGGGACTTTTGATTTGATGAGGTCAAGATTGAAGTGTTCAGTGAAGCACGCTAGCGAAAGTCAGTTCCAAAATGGGACGATACTTGGGAAAAAATGTTGAACTTTATTTTTACCTTTGAACACACAGAAGAAATGAAGGTGATTCGACTCAATGAAAGTATTAGGTAAACCTGTCTGTGGAAATCAAGCGTGAGTTTAATGAAGTAAAACTGAAAATAAACTCAAAATTCTGTAACTGGTTCATGTCATGAAGCAGGCAAAAAATCGATTTAGAAAACCAATTGTAAAAATAAAACTAATCTTTTGAACATTAATAGACAGGCTGCGAAAAATGGTAATTAGTTTAAAGCTTTAAAATTAATTACCTTGTCTTAATTTTATGTTTCAGGTTGTTAAAACACTGTTTTAACTGTATTTAGTTAAAGACTGAAAGAAAAAAACAACGAATTGGTGGAGATTAGCTAAATGATTGTTTGAAAAAATTATTTATATTGTTTGGACTGTCGTCCTCACCTTTATTGTTATATTCATGAGGTTTTGGCTGTTGTACACTCCAGATTTCTTCAGGTGAACCCGATTCTTATTGTCGGAATGGGTGTTCTCTTTGTATTTCACGGCTGCTGCCTCCTCGACATGAATTTACTTGTGCAATTATACTGGCTACTAGGTCCCACAATTTTATAAAGGGAATGTTCAAATATAATAACCTCTACTTCTCTGTATAAGTTTGCTTTATCATACTTCCTGAATTTAGAACTCCCATCTATACAGTTGCAACTCTGATACCTACAATCACAAAGAAATTAAGCGCAACATCAATTACCATTTTATATCCAAGTGATTTCCACCATTCTGTTATATATTTCATGATTCCCCAAACCTCTGTATCTAGTATATATATCTTTTTGTCCTTCTTAGTTGTAACCCCCTGCACACAAGTGACAGAACAGCCTTTCTTGTTGGGAATGGATGATAAAATACAAAACATAAATCTCTTTGTGTGTATATATATATATATATATATATATATATATATATATATATATATTAGTGTCAGTTGGAGTTGTTAATATATACATATATATATTAACAATTCCGACTGACACCAAATTGGTCAAGTTTTGTTCCTGGCCAGAAGCAAGTGGATGTCTAGCCACAAAGATGAACTGTGATACTGCAAAACAGCCTTGTATGTGGATGACAAATATATATGTATATGTATCTATATATAGTCATCCACAAACAGATCTGTTTTGCTGTATTACAGCTCGTCAGTACAGTTAGTTATCCTATTGCTTCTAGCCAGGATTGAAACTTGACCAAACTGACATGAGTTGGTGATTCTACCTCTGAGCTATAGATGCTTGATAGAGTAAGGCAAACTTTAGCATGTTATATACAATGTATACGCATGCCAGTAGCCGAGAGCGTACAAATTCCTCTTCAGGTGAATAAATTTGTGGCTTTATGTCTCGAGTTTCTTTTGTTTCTGATGGCCAAATTGTTTTATAAATAAGTAAGTAGAAAAAATAAGAAAATAAATAAAATCAGTAAAATAAAATAAAATAAGCTAAAATAAATCAAATGTTGGCACGTTGAATAGTCTGTGTTTTTTCACATCAGCACGTGTATAAATGGATAAACGGATAAATAAATAAACAGATGAATGAATCAAGTGCTTAATCTAATTTGAAAAGATTTTAATCTGGGGATACCTTTTTAGTCTGTTAAATTATCTTCTAGTCACCTTTGCTTATCTATAATCCATTTCATCGATCAGTTGGGTGTTTTTATTGCTTTGACGGTGTGTGTGTGTCTGTGGGTCTGTGTGTGTGTGTGTGTGTGAGCATTTTTTATTTCGTCTTTATGTTTTAGAATTGTTTTTTATGGGTCATCTGGTTCTTTTTCATTGTTTGGGGTTATCTTTTGAATTTTGTGTGTGTGTGTATGTATGTGTGTGTGTGTATGTGTGTGTGTGTATGTATGTATGTGTGTGTCTGTATGTTTTTTGGTGTGTGTGTTTTTCATGTTGTTTTGTTGAGCGAAGGCTTGTATTTTTTATGAATATTTCTTCCTGCTTTATTAATATTCGTAATCTGTGTTTTGATATATAGGTATAACTTTGAATTTGCCATCACTACATTCATGCAAATGTTGGGAAACATATAATTTCCTGTTATGTGATAATCTTATATTAATTTTATGAAGGGAAATTCTATCATTCAAGCATTATGTCACTCCCAACTATATCTTTGCGCATTTGCCACATTTTAAGGTGTAAACTACATTTTTCGAGTTACAGCTCAGATCCGATTTTATTTCGAATGTAGTTGCGTTTTCGAACTGGAAGTGTTTTCCTTCTATTATTATGTTGTATACTCCACATCTTTTTTTTTTGTTGCATTTTGTGTTGTTATTCGAATTTCGATGAGGTTAGGATGTCTTTTACATTTTTGGGCTGGCCTTTGCTGTTAATTATTTTGGTTGCCTTTAAGATTTCTTTTATTTTTTCATTATTGTTGAGTAAAATAAAAACCCATGTGGGTTTTGATCTTTGTGAATAATTCTGGATTGTTTTTGTTGTGAGTGAAAACGTATGCTAGAATGTTTTCGTGTTTTTCTTGTTTTTTTTTTATTCCAGAGGGATTCTAATGGTATTTTTTCTGCTAGTTGGAAACCCTTGTCTATATATAAATATATGTTTACATGTATATAAGTAAAAATATATACATAAATATATACATAAGTATATATATATATATATATATATAAAATATATATATATAAATATATGTATACATATATATATATATAAATAACTATGTACACACACACAGATATATATATATATATATATATATATATATATATATAGTAGCAGCCATAATATAAGAAATGGAAACAAGAAAGACATAAATATGTGTATTACTTAAAAACTTAAAAAGTAATGCATGATTAGCAATGAGATTTTTACAGAATAAAGATTAGGGTAATTAGGCATTTTTTTCCAAATTATTCCGCAGCAGGTTGCCATTACCTGCTCTGATAGGCTGGTTGCCAATCAAGGCTATAGAAACCAATCTGTCCTGTTATCTAACACATAACTGGAGGGAAGTGAGGGATTAATAACTTTCTCAAGGATATTAGTGACTGCAGGGCATTCAAATGAAATTCGAAGTCGGTTTGACAACGCACATCCATCAATAATGCTTACACCACCTGACATTCCAAAGCAGTCACCCATCTAAGTACGGGCAAAGCTCAACGTTGCTTAATTTTGGTGACTGGAGGAGAACCGGTGTATTCAACACGATATGACCGTATACATATATAAGCACACAAACACACACACACACATATAAAGACTTACCAATATATATACATATAAATATATATAAGCATACATATATATCCATATTAAACTTTTGTTACGAAAATGTGTCATTCGAATGGCACACATTTTTGTAATAGAGATTTATCGTAAATAATCAGGCCAGTAGAAATAAATATATAATACTGTTTGATTATAAACAGAATATCTACTTAAATACGAGTATCAATCAAAAATATAGACATATATACAGATATATACGTATATACATATATATATATATATATATATATATATATATATATATACATATAGTTTTGTTTATATATATATATATATGTATATATACACATACATATATATATACATATAGTTTTGTTATATATATATATATATATATATATATATATATATAATTAAAATTATACCGCCCTAATCTATGTATGTATATATATGTATACAACATATCACGCTTTCTCATAACTTTCCTCCTATGTAACCCCCTGTGCACCAGGGAGACTAGCCTGTTCCATGCTAATGGGGGTAGGAGCGATTGTCTGTGATGGTTAATAGATATCAGCTTCGTTTTGGAAGCATTAAAATTCACGAGCCATTTCTTACCCCATTCCACTACAGATTGGAGGCCCTTTTCAAGCTCAGCAGCGATGTTTGCTTTGTCAGCCTGGACATATTTTTGATCGAGGCGAGAGTAAACCGTAATGTCGTCAGTGTATATGCCTACTTGGGATCATATTACATCGAGGAGATCGTTAATGAAGACCAGGAAAAGCGTAGGACCTAGAATAGAGTCTTGAGGTACACTCGCGTTCGTATTATAGCACTGGGAGTCATGCCCGTTCAATACTACTTTCATTGTGCGATTTGAAAGGAATGAGTGGATTAGGTCAAACAATTATCCATTTATACCATAGCCTCGCAGCTTGCATAGAAGACCGGCGTGCCAGACTCAAACGCTTTGGAGATGGGCAACAGTTCGAGCTTCGCCGTTCTTATCGAGAGCCTGCTGTATACACTCAGTGATGGTCGCGAGCATATCAGCAGTAGACCTGGTGAAGCGAAAACCATACTGTTTGTTAGAGAAGAGACTGTAGGCTGTGAGATGTTGAACGACCTCGGCGTTGATGATAGCTTCAAACACTTTGCCAATATCGGTAGAAGGCTGATAGGGCGATAATTAGCGGAGTCAGAATGTTCACCAGTCTTTTTGTATATAGAAACCACGGAGGAAGACTTCCAGCAGGCATGAAAGTAAAAAGCAGAGAGGCAGTAGTTATAGAGTTTGGAGAGTTCAGAGAAGGGTTCATTTCTTCAGGACAATGATTGGTATTCCGTCACCACCGCTCGCATTATTGAGTAAAGGTTTGAAATTATGTTAGAGACCACCGAGGCGGTAATATGTGGGAAGTCGGGTACAGATACTCAGACGAGTCCAGTGTCGAGTTAGTGGAAAATCTGCGAGTGAAGCACTCAGCCTTGCCTGTTGAAGAGGTGAGGACCTCAAATTCGTTAATTAGAGAGGAAATAGAGGGTTCGGTGTTGTTTAGTACGTTTTTACAGAATCTCCAGCAGTCTTTCAAACCGAATTTACGGGATGCTATGCGTTGCTTCATTTTGGCTGCAAACAGCAGCTTATCTTCTTTAAGTATCTTTTTGCCCTCATTGCGAGCAGAGGGCTGTTTTGTTCCGACACGTTACTTTAGCAAAGCAGGAAGAAGTGATTTCGGTGGGCGATGGCGGCTGAGCAAGCAGGTGAGAACCAGGGCGACGAATGAGATTTAAGTCGCAACTTCCTGGCAGAGATGAAAGTATCGTTGCCAGCCTCAACCGAAGAGGAGACCTCAGCCGTATAGTATTCAATGGAAAGACGAAAAACATTGTTCCAAGTGACGTTACACAGGAAATCGCGGAATGAGTCCCAATCAGCTCTTTGGTAGCAGTAAGATATCCTGCTAGTTTGAGGTTCTTAGGTGGAGTGGGAGTTGAAGAAGATATTAACGGAAACTACGCGTGACCAGAGTTTCCGAGAGAGCAGAGTTGCTTGACATTGCAAGATTCAGGGATGGAAGTAACACAGAGATCTAGCAGTGAGTCATGTCTATTAGGGTTATTAGAAAAACGCGTGGGGACCTCCACCACTTGCGTAAGTGACTGAGTGATTGAAAAATTCATTGTATGGACACCAGCAAGATCTGTGACGAAGTTTTCCAGCCACTTGGATTAGTGGGCGTTAAAGTCGCAAACACAAATAGATGGGCGAATGGATGAGAGGAAATGGCCTTATCGATATTATTGGAGATGCTGTTAAAAACGGAACAGTCGGGAGATGAGGGGGAGCGGTAGAGAAAGAAGAGATAGCTAACTGCGCTTAGTAGGGAGAGACTGAAACACATAAGAATAATCTAGGGATTCAAGATAGATCACATTAGCAAGGGGGTATTTCCTGACAAACACCAAGCCCATACATGTAGACGCTGGAGTCCTTCCTGAAGAGGGGAAGTTAACCAGGGATGGAGAATTCATAAAAGGATCAAGGTTAGTTTCGCTGAAGGCGACTATGTCAGGTGAGTTTACTGGAAAAAGGTTAGTATGTATATATATATATATATATATATATATGTATATATATGTCAGATTAGATAAATTGCAAACATTATGTTTGATTATTTTTAATGAAATTCGTTCATACTCATGGATAATATTTCGTGTATTACAATCAATTCTCAAGGTACCCAAGTATTTTCAACCTCTTTCCGAGATCATCTTTAGGGGTGAGAGTTATGGTAACAAATGTAACCAGAAAACTGTGTATTATCGATCATTATTTTTTTATATTGTGAATGTAGACAGGAATGTTGTCGTATATTTCTAGAAATGAATGAATGGTCAGACAAATGTAATGTAAAACGTCTAATTAATGTAGTTGTTGTAAATCCAACATATATATTTGTTTTTTTTTTTCATATATATGTATTAGATATCGGAAGAAAACCGAAAAAATAAGTAACCTATGACTTGACCGGAAGCCTAAAGAATATTTGCGCGAATTCTGGTGAGATAAAAATTGTGGATTTGTATAAAGGACATAGACAGAGACACACAAAGAAACAAACATCTTGCCTTTTATATATATATATATATATATATATATATATATGTATAAATATTTATACGTATATATGTATATATGCATATGTGTGTATATATATATATATATATATATACATATATATATCCATACGTTTATTTTCCTATAAATGTATATATACACACACGTATATACGCATATATATTTACTTATTTATATACACACACGCACACACACGTATATATATATATATATATATTCACACCCATATACATGTATATGTATACACACATACGTATATATATATATATATATATACTTATATGTATATATATATAAGTGTATATATATATATATATATATGGAACAACCTCTATTTTTTAATATACACACATACATATATATACTTATTTCCATATATATATATATATATATACACTTATATGTATGTATATATATATATATATATATAAGTGGATATATATATATGGAACAACCCCTATTTTTAATATACACACATACATATATATACTTATTTACATATATATATATATAAGCACACATATAGATACATACACACACATATATATACACATACATACACTCATACATATACATATATTTATATCTATCTATCTATCTATCTAACTATCTATCTATATATATATATATATATTTATATTTAATCGTTTCTCCCCAAGCAAGGCTGTATATATATTTAATCGTTTCTTCCCAAGCAAAGCTGTATATATATTTAATCATTTCTCCCCAAGCAAGGCTGTACCGCCACTGATACCCATGGGGCTGCCTTAGAGAGTAAAATCTCAAGCAGAAGCCGAGCGAAGATATTTACTAAGCAGTTACGAGTATTGTCGGAGATAAGACAAGGGAAGTCTGGTATTACAGGTGTAATGACAAGGTAGAGTGGGAAAGGAAACGAACAAGTTTCACGCGGTGATGTAGAAAGGACGAGGGAAGGACTGGAGTCGAGTGGATAAGAGTTGGGAATTTACATAGCATTTAATTTCCTGGTGGTTGTAGCCATCAGTAAAGGAAGCATACAGAAAAGAGTTCCACGGGAGGTAAGTGCGAGTAATTAAGCTGCTGGAGCAGAATTGTCGGCTGCATTTGGTTCTTTGAAATGTAAAATGGTGGCACCTTGTTGCCAGTCTGGTTGCTCGAGTTAATTCTTGTGGATGTGGCACCAGTGACGTACGTTCCTCGGAGCAGAAGCCTTGAAAATATTCGTGGAAGAGACAGTAGGAAGCCACATCCCGCCGGTGAGAAAGTGGTTGGAGTCGAGCTGCCAGGTCTGAAACGATCACATTACAAATTGTCCTTTGGCGCCCGTCGAAAAACCTGAAATGAACAACAGGGGCGCCCAACCAGATATGACAACAGTATTCTATGCACGGTCGGATGGTTGATTTGTATATGTGCAAGATGGACACAAACGGAAAAATCTTTCTGGCCCGTAACAGTGACTCTACCTTCCTAGAAGTAGATTTAACTATTGATTCAATATAATGGTTCCACATGAGGTCGGAAGTGAATGTGAAGCCGAGGAAGCGCTGTATATTGCTTTCAGGGGGACTCGCTTGGTCCATGCTTATGGGGGAGAAGGATTGACTGCCTGTGATGGTTGACAGATAGCAGCTTCGTTTTTAGAAGCATTGAAATTTATAAGCCATTTCTTACTCCAGTCTACCACATATTGAAGGTCCTTCTCAAGATCAGCAGCCAGGTTATGTTTGTCCGCCTCGCCAGACTTTTTACTGATGAGGGAGTAAATGGTGGTGTCATTAGCGTAGATGCCTACTTGGGATTTGAACATATCAGGGATATCATTTACGAAAATCAAAATGAGCGTCGGGCCTAGGATAGAGCACTGTGGTACGCCAGCGTTCGTGTGGTAGGATGTGGAGTCACGCCTGTTCAATACCACCTTCTTTATGAGCTTTGATAGGAAAGATTGGTTGAAACCTAGCAATCATCCACTGATACCATAACCCCGTAGTTTGTGCAGAAGACCAGCGTGCCAGACCCTATCAAATATTTTAAAGATATCCAGGGCAACACACACACACACACACACACACACACACACACACACACACACACACACACATATTGTTGTAATTAAGTGTAGGATTTCTTAATTATGAACATTGTAAGTATGTCCTTACCGTGTTCGTAACAACATACACATGACTCTATGCATAAACTTTACACATGTTTATATACAAGTAAAACTAAATTAATTCTTCATAATGGCTATAAGTATAGCCGAAAGCGCTCGAAAGTGCAAATCCTTTGAATAATCCTTATATCATTTGAGTTCTGAAAAAAAAATTGATACGATCACATGAAAAATTTTATAAAAAAACTTAAAGACAATACCTTGTCTGTCATTTTTGTTATATATAAATACATGTGTACATATGTGTGTATTTGTGTGTTTGTGTTTGTGTGTGTGCGAGTGAAGTATTTATTACATCTAAAAATATAATTTATGTTATATATGTGTTCTTATGCGAAAATAATGCCAGAGTTAATTAATTTATATTTAACTTCAAACCGCACTTAATGAACTACAGAAGCGAATGCGTAAATAGATACAAAGTAGTCATTGTAAATAATTTAATAATAAGCGCGCATTTAATATCCACAAAACGTGCGATATTTCTTAGCGAACTCTGAAGCATAAAACAAACACTAATTAACAATATTTTCTCTAACCAGGTAATTAATAAACAAATTAAAGCAACATCAGAAATAAGTAACAACAAATATTACTACAAATAATAATATAAACAACCACCTAAAACTATTCTGTAGGAGCAAAATACAATAACCTCGATCTATATTTGATAGGGTCTGGCACGCTGGTCTTCTGCACAAACTACGGGGTTATGGTATCAGTGGATGATTGCTAGGTTTCAACCAATCTTTCCTATCAAAGCTCATAAAGAAGGTGGTATTGAACAGGCGTGACTCCACATCCTACCACACGAACGCTGGCGTACCTCAGTGCTCTATCCTAGGCCCAACGCTCATTTTGATTTTCGTAAATGATATCCCTGATATGTTCAAATCCCAAGTAGGCATCTACGCTAATGACACCACCATTTACTACCTCATCAGTAAAATGTCTGGCGAGGCGGACAAACATAACCTGGCTGCTGATCTTGAGAAGGACCTTCAATATGTGGTAGACTGGAGTAAGAAATGGCTTATAAATTTCAATGCTTCTAAAAACGAAGCTGCTATCTGTCAACCATCACAGGCAGTCAATCCTTCTCCCCCATAAGCATGGACCAAGCGAGTCCCCCTGAAAGCAATATACAGCGCTTCCTCGGCTTCACATTCACTTCCGACCTCATGTGGAACCATTATATTGAATCAATAGTTAAATCTACTTCTAGGAAGGTAGAGTCACTGTTACGGGCCAGAAAGATTTTTCCGTTTGAGTCCATCTTGCACATATACAAATCAACCATCCGACCGTGCATAGAATACTGTTGTCATATCTGGTTGGGCGCCCCTGTTGTTCATTTCAGGTTTTTCGACGGGCGCCAAAGGACAATTTGTAATGTGATCGTTTCAGACCTGGCAGCTCGACTCCAACCACTTTATCACCGGCGGGATGTGGCTCTAAGAATAAATTATAATTAAATAAAAAATAAACAAGAAAAAAACACGCACACATGCACACACACCCTAAACCAACTTTAATGACATACTTATAGATATAGACAACGAATAAAAATGAAAAAGAAATTTGTGAAACCTCTTTGAAAAATACTTCCTTCTTATTCCTGAAGAAGTGATTCTTCAATTGCGTCTTCTTTTTCGACGCCGGGGTTCAATGAAGCTATAGGGAAATGGTTAATGTTTATTAAACTGGCCTTGTGTCATACATAACCGAACTCTCTATAACTTAGAATTATTCGCTATCATCGGAAGGTTGGAGATTGGAATTTGTGGAAGATTAAAAGTATACTTTTTACATGTTTAAATAGAAATTTATTAATAGAAAAGAATAACATGAATTGGTAGAGAACCTAAACGTTCATGAGAAACAGTGTTAAGAAGTTAAGGGTATCAAGAGTTTGTAATAGTCCTTGCAAGAATAAGTTTATGTGTACGTAGGCAGGAACGTATGTGTGTATGTATGTATGAGCGTTTATTGTTGGGTAGGATTGTCATTGAAGTTATCGCTCAGGGTGAAACATGAATCCATCTCTTCTACTATAGCCCGAGCTATGGTTTAATTTATTTACAGTGACGTTCACCCTGTCCAAGGCCAAGAGCCACTCAAGATAGGTGATTACAGTATGAGACATTTTCTGCGGATACGAAGGAAAGATAATGGTCAACCCAAGACTTGAACATTAAAAGAGGCATTGAAAGATCAATATTTTTCGTCCAATGCCAGAGTAACTGTTTGCAATTCGAGTAAAAGATAGTCAAACATTTTCTTCATGGATAAAAAGAAAAATAAATCGGACTGTTTGGAAAAAATATGTCGCACTAAATCGAGACTATACTGAGAAAAATAAATTTTATTTATGTTAATAACAGTCCCTTTATTCTTTTTCTGTGTGCCCTGTCCCTTCAGGACGTAGGCGTTCATGGCTCTCCCCGTCTCCCTATATCTTGTGGCTCTTAGTATGTTTGCTCCTGTCACATCTCGCAACCCCCGCTCCGTCATCCACCTGATCAGGCCCTGCAAATATGTTATCCGCTACCTTCCTCTGAACTTTTTTGTAACATAGAAGACGTTACTCATCAATCAACACTTGCATATACAGGGTGAATCAAAATTATTAATCGATTTCCGATTTTACATCCGCCGGTTGATTACTATTTGTAATATAATCTAAAAATGGCATAAATCAATGAAACTCTTGTTTATCTAAGCATTTATTCGGGAGAAAATTATTAAGGAATTGTACAATGTTGTTTTTCTTGCAAGGTTCAATATAGCGGTTTTGATCAATGCACAATTGAAGATAAACAGGCATAGTGATACCCACACACTCGTCAAATTCGATATTAATTTCCTCAAGCTTTGTAGTGATTTGAGTATTCTCAATGGTAGGAGGCTATTCACAATAAACAAGGTCTTTCTTGATCCCTCAAAGAAAGAGATCTCTATGTGTGAGGTCAGAGTAATGTGCAAGTCTCTGAATCTATCCACATTCTTGTAAAGATTTTAATCAACTTATGGACAAAAAAAAACAAAAACTAAGGAAATTAATAATGTGCAAGAAGAATTCTATGAATTCAGCTGACTCGGGAGGTGTGTGTATGTCTAAATCGCACTTGCTTCCATTAGGAGAAAAAATAGATTTGGGATGAAATGAACACATTAAATACCTAGAAATATGTGTCGTGCTTTTGATTGGGAAGTTGGGTGTGGCACCAGTGATTGCTATATCAGATAGGGAGGGTCAGGAATTCTGAACTGAAGAGTAAGAAATGTAAATGTTCAGATGGCATGTAGCTTTCGACATTCCTCCCAACGACATATGAAATTTACTCTCGGTAATTTAAGACCCATTTCTGGTTTGTTTTGTAGAATGGTAAGAATTTTATAGATTTTGAAATTGTTTGAAAACGATTTTTATTAAGAAATATAGGAATCCTAGAATTTATGCTGCGAATATCATGGATCGAGCATATGAGCAGTGATTGGGTTTTAGAAAGGATGGAAACGAAAGGGAAATTAATGCTGAGCATCAAGAAGAGACAGCTGAAGTTTCTGGGACATGAATGAGGAAGAAGGGCTTGGAGAACCTGATACTAACAGGCCAGATAGAGAGAAAAAGAGACAGAGGAAAGCAACGGATAACACATTTGAAGGACCTGATCAGGTGGATGACGGAACAAGGGTTGCGTGGTGTAACAGGAGAAAGCGTGCTAAGAGCCACCATGGAAAGCCATGATCGCCTACGTCCTGAAAGGACATGACACATGAAAGATGAAGAAGAAGAATTTAATTTAATTTTTCTAAAATGTACCCAGTACAAAGCTGAAAACTTTCTCGATGTAAAGGGCTACTGAATGAGAAATGGGATATGAACCTATGTAGAAGTAGAAAATTGATATTACAATGTTTGGCCGATAAACAATTACTGGACCGACAAATGAAGAGGTTACAGTGTCCTGGGAAGCATCCAAGCCGGAGTCTTTTCTACAAAGTAGTGATTCTTGGGAAGAAGCTTTCGCAGTGAGACACCATTTCCTTCAAAGGAATATGTAAGAAACGAGCGAGACTCGACCCTGTGGATTTAGTAAAGTGGGCCTTGAATATAAAGGTTTGAGCTAAATAATTGTGCTTGTCGCCTCGTTAGAATCAATCTTTCACATTTCCAAATCAACCTTTCATTTGTGCATTGAACACTGCTGAAGTATCAGGTCTGGTTCTCTTGCTACTCTTCTCGGGGTTCTTGACAATATCGAAAGAAGGATCTGTAAATTAATCGATCGATCCTGACTTGGCATCACGACTTCAGTCAATTTTTTACCGACGCGTTGTGGCCCCACTCTGTCTTTCTTACAAAATAATTTCAGTGCAACTGCTCTGACGAGCGTTTCTTCCTCGTACTCCGACTGTATGGATTTAAGCGTGCTACTAAATTGGCATCTAGATCTCGTCCATTTATTGTTGAAATAGGTAAATGCAACAGCTAATACTACTCTAACAGTTACTTCACTCGCGCCTCACATCTATGGAACTCCATTCTATTTACTTGCATCCCCAATGACTAGAATCTTAAAAACTGAAATGCAAAGTCAATAACCGTCTTCTATTTTCTTGAATCCAGTTTATTTTTTAATATTTATGTTGTGGGAACTCCACTTTGTACATGATAATGAACTCGACTGAGTGTATTTATACTCCTGCCATATTGTTACTATGACACTGTCAGCTCTCCGCCTTCGGGTAGAGGGCGCTCTCTGCTCCCGAGCAGAGAGCACTAACCCAGTCGTGGTTCCGCCGAAGGGTAGACTCACGACTCGTTAATAATAGATAGACATTTTTTGATCCGGCTATATGGCCGGGAAGACCCACTATAAAATGACCTTGTGTCACATCTAACCTTGCGTGGGAAGGTTGGTAAATACCGTCGTAGCTGGCAGTTGCCGCTGTTACTATGACACTGTCAGCTCTCTACCTTCGGGTAGAGGATACTCTCTGCTTCCGAGCAGAGAGCACAAACCCAGTCATGGTTCCGTCGAAGGGTAGAATCACGACTCGTTAATAATAGACAGACATTTTTTGGCCTGGGTATATGGCCGGGAAGACCCACATTAAAATGACCTTGTATCACATTTTGCCTTAAGTAGGAAGGTGACTAAATACCGTTGCAGTTGGGCAGTGGAGAGTAATCGTAGAGATCCGTGTGAGTTATAAGTTAATACCGGAACTGATACGTAAGTTACTAAGAGATACCGAAATTACCCAGAGACTACCACATCAGAAGTCAGACTAGCTCTGAGCTCCATTCAGCTAGAATAGTATACACGGATATACTATTTTCAACGACTTCACTTCAAGACTTGTATATATTTATTTCTTACTGATAGTATTACTGGATTTACTAACCTGCGTTCAAGTTTGTATATTACTTTCAATATAACCTACTTTTCTATCTCCATATTTGTTTTTGTTGTTCATTATTTTGTGAGTTCCTCACCAGGAATCCACAACACTTTCCTTAATCCTCCCTATACTCTGTCTTTCACTTTCACATGCTTTAATACCATGCATACTAGAGTCATTCTCACCCTGCTTGGATTGAAATAAAAAAAAAATTAGTGATAGGCTTTTGACCTTAGATCTGTGGGAAGGTCATCCTGTACAAATCTGCATGAATGTTTTTAACTATCTTAAGTTTAAAAAATGTGGATTTGGCAGCCTCAGTTCAGAATTGTAAAAAAAATAAAAATAAAAATAAAAAAACACCGAAGTAGACTTGCACCAGACCAAGAGAATCAGCTGTATGGTTGACTTGAGGTTACGCTCGACTGAAAAATCACCTGACCAAGCTACTTCCAATTTTGCATGCATAATAACGAGATTGCATGACAAAGGAGACTATGGAACCTTCTAAACAATGATTTTAAGAGGAAAGGATGCACGGTTGCTAACAAGAAGACGATCCCAAGATAAGAACTACAAATTAGAAATGATATAATCAAGCAAGTACAAAAATATAAATATCTGGAAAGCTTTTTAACAAAGAGATGGTAAAAAATGTGACACTAAAATCCAAAGGTGCATTGAAACAGCGAAAATTGCCTTCCAAACGCTGAATAAAGTATTACTAAAAAGGGAAGTACCTCGTATATAAAAATAAATATTGGACATTTTTCTCAGAGATGAAGATAAGATCTGATGCAAGGGAAATTTGGTTCTAGAGAAGGATGCTAAGAAATCCGCAGACTGAATACATGAGAACACGGAAGTTTGAAGGAAAATTGAAACAAAAGAAAAAACTTATATTTCTCGGACGCTTGATAAGAAAAGAGAACTTGGAGACAAAGGAACAGAAGGAAACAGTGAGAAACTGACTAAAGAAGCTTCTGTAAATGGATCCCAGAACAGGGAGAGGGGTTTAGTGATAAGACGATCCTTAGTAAGAACTGCTATGAAAAGTCTTAATCGTGTACGTCTTTACACTTAAACTCCTGGAGATTGTAGCTGTTGGGGAAGCAGGTAAACGGAAGGGGAATCCACAGGCAGGAATTGCGAGAAAAGAAGCTGATGGAATAGAATTTGTGTTTACATTTTATTGGTTTCACAGTAAAAGAGTGGGACCTAGTTGCTAATCTTGTAGCTCAAGCAAATTCATGCATAGGGTGCACCCGAGAGCTAGGCTCATCGGAGCAGAAGCCGTTAAAGTACTTGTAGAAAAGACACAGAGAAGCCATATTGCGCCGGTGAGAAAGTGACTGTATCTTGCCCGCCAGATCGGGATCGATTACATTACAGATTCTCCGTTGTATTTTGTCAAGGACCCCTAGGTAGATAGCAAGTGCACCTGATCAGATATGAAAGCACTATTCAATATATATATATATATACATGCATAAAATAAAAGTCCGAAATCTACATACGTTGTATAGCTATTTCAGCGAGAAAAATCTTGCTTCTTCAGCAACGATCAAAACAATTTTTTTTCCCAAATATGCTATAAAAATTCACATTAGCGGAAAAAGCCCCAAAACATATCCATACAGAAAAAGTTAATATTAAGAAAGAAAAGAAAAAAAGAAAACTGGATTTTAGAAAAAAAAGAATTTTTTTCTCGTTCAGATTTGATACCAAGGGACAGAGAAAGAGATGCAAGCTTCGATATTCGAAGAAGACTTTTAGATTACGTCTAAGAAATCGGGGAGCCGACTTCGAATTCCAGTTGAATCCATTGCATTCAATTACGCGCAAATACCATTGGGAAATGTATTAATCCGTCTCTTTCCTCCAGTTATGGGTTAAATAACAGGACATATTGGGTTTTGAAGTCTGTCACAATGCGTTTAGTAAAACAAAGGAAGGTAAACAAGTTGATGTGTATTTCCTATTTATCATACATTAACATTTCTGCATTAAAACACACAGAGATACACACACACACACACACACACACACACACACTACAATTTACGACAGCAGCAGCAGCAACAGCAGCAGCAGCCAGGAAGGACCATTTGTTGAAAAGCGCGGACTCAAAGACAAGCTCTTCTAATATTCTGAAGATGAGATTTTAATCTCGAAATATTAATGTATAATAAATAGGTGATATCCAACAACTTATTTACCTTCCTTTATTTTACTAAACGCATTGTGACAGCCTTCAAAACCTAATCATATTCCCTAAACACACACACACACACACACACACACTATATATATATATATATATATATATATATATATATATATATATATATATATACACACACACACACACAACGGTCTTTAAAATGATTATGAATGACGCAAACAATAAATATACGAATTGGATAAAGATAAAGTGTATTAAGTCGAGAAAAGAATTTTTTGTAGATGACAGAATATCCACTTCTGTTATATGTAAATGCAGATAATGAAACTAGACCAAAAAGCAGAAGTGACATTAATCGTGAGTGAAAAAAAAACAAAAAAAACAAAAAAAAAAATACAGCTGTTTAGTTGCCAAATACAGATCTTTCTTCTTCTATGTGCCGTGTCAGTCGAGGAGCTTTGCGATCATGACTCTCCACATTATCATGTTCTTTTGTAGATCTTAATAGATTTTGTCTTTCTGTTATTTCTTCTAGACCTTGTTCCACCATTTATTTATTCAAACTCGTTTGGTAAGGTAGGTGTTGTTTCTGCCTGCCTTCAATCCGTCCTGGGAGTATCAGATTTTTAAGCCGTCTTTTCTCATCATGTCCCACTGGAAATTTCAACTGTCTCCTCATGATGTTAAGTATACGTGGCCTGTTTGTTTCCATTCTCTTTAAACTTCGTCGTTGGTCACATGTACAGTCTATGGTATTCTCAGTATCCTTCTGTAGAATCATATTTCTGTTGTTTCTAGTTACTTCTTAATCTGTGAGGAAATTGTTCAGTATTCATTTCCGTATAAGAGAACTGGTATTATATAACACTTCAATACTTTTCTTTGCTTCTAACGAAATTTTAATATTACTTAATACACTACTTAGCTTTTGAAAGTTAACCAATTAGTTACGTACAAATAACTTTCGTTATGCCAATATGTCATGTACCAATATCAGCATCGCCCATCCTGTCCAATATTAAAATGTTAATATTTAAATTGTTGTACTTGTTTGGTTTTGTTATCCCCACTTTGTAATTAGCCTGTTGGGCTTTTCCCTTTGCTAGTAACTATGCATTCTGTTTTCTTGCAATTTATATTTCGTCCTTTCTTCTAGCTATTTTTTTTCAGTACCTTTTTGTGTAGTTTTCTGTCGGTGTTTCGTTGAGGCACTGGTTCCAGTACTATTAGGTTGTCTAAAAAGTTCGTAAACACTTGCGAAATGGGTCTATCTAGTCCAGCACAATCGAGACAAGCGATGGGTTCAGAAAGGGCAAGAGACACCGTCGGTTCCAAAACAAGATCGATTCGGCAAGAAAGTCATGTTGTGCGTTTAGTGGAACTTTGAAGGAATTGTGCATTTTGAGTTGGTTCCGAATGGTCGTGCCATTAGTACCGAACTTTACTGTCAGCAACTTAAGCGGGTCTACGAAAAGTTGAAGCAAAAATACCCGGTTCTGATCAACCGAAAGCGGACGACTTTGAGGTTCCGCCACATCCAGCCTACAGTCCTAACTGTGTTCCATCAGATTACGGCCTTTTCCGCTCAATGCAACACTTTCTGAAGGGCCGCCGATTCGACTCGTTTGCTGAAGTCGAGGAAGCGTGTCAAGAATTCTTTGATTCGAAGCCGGCTGAATAGTACTTTGACCAGATCCGAAAGCTTGCAGATCAATGGCAAAAAGTCTTGGAAGACGATGGTCTTTATTTTGAGCAAAAATTTTTGTTGTTTTTGCGAGTAAAATTTCAAATTTTTGCAAGTGTTTTCTGGTAACCTTAGATTACTTAGCGAGTAAAATTTCCATTTTTTGCAAGTGTTTCCGAACTTTTGGGACAACCTAATATCCAAGTTAAGCAACGTCAAACCTGATCACCTAGAAGGGTGACTGCTTGAGAACACCAAGTTCTGGAGCTTGTATATGTATGTTGTATTATGGACAATGACTCGGAATTATTCATTGGAGAGTCGATTTCCAATTTTCATTGGGTTTATGGAATACAAATCCTATATCATCTAACAATTAACTCAAACGAAAAAAAGTAAAATTGCACACCCGCAAAAATGGATCAAAACGACTAAAAACATTTTGGCAAAACCCAGACCAAGGCAAATTTCACAAGTCAGTGTGAAAATTAAGATTCTGGATTCTGATAAGATAGGAAATAGCAAATTGATCTATGACCCCCGACAATTTTTCTTAACACCTAGAAAATGGGTATGTGGTTTCGATCTACTCAGGTGATAAATTTCATTACTTAAACTACGTCCCTTGACCGGTTAAATTAGTCCGACATGGGAGCGAATCTGAAGGACCTCGACACATATTCACTTACGCGTAAATACCCTAAGAAAAGGTATGAATCCACCTCTTCCCAACCCGCTATGGTTTAATTCGTTGAACTTCTATGACTAAAACACTATCATCAGAAAAAAACAACACTTTCTTACAATTTAAAATATTTTTTGAGTTTAAGTAGTCTGCAAAGGGCTGATAAGCTGTAGAAAACGAATCAACCGAAAACTTTTCTTTCTTTCTTTGTTATTAATACTGTGTCATGTACATCTTTTCTGCTGTTAAGATTGTGGGTGCCAATAATGAACACTAATAGCCATATTATATCCGAAAAGCGATTCATTAAATATTCATCTTAGTAGAAATCTAAAAACACAAAAATTAAAAGTTGTGGAAGTTGGTAAATCGATTTAATTACACGCAGTGTAATTTGGAAATAAAACTAAACGAATCCTGAAAATCTAAACTAAATTCTGATTATTCATAATAAAACAGGAATCGACGCCAAAGAAAACAACTTGTTGGTTACTAATTTTTCTTCTTCACTGCTTGGCGAAAATGACTGATGCAGCTCCTGATTGGTTAGAAAAGATGATTGAGGAAATTAAAATTTTGTTGTGTGTCAACCTACATTTTCGCAGAGTTTATGCTCGAACTGAAACATCTAATGTTAACGTAATGTGACCCTCTACAGCTTCATGTCTGCAAGCAGATAATCTGAAATTGACAAGAGGTAGCTTGGATAAAAACAATGACAAAAGAATGTATATGATTTGCTAGTTGAAAATAACAGTTGCTTAGGCCATGAAAGGGACTTTTTTTTGAATGAGCAGACACAAGCATATAGGATCCCTTCTACTAAAATAATAACTTCACATAAAACGTGCGAGTGTCTTGTAGGATATAAGAATGTTTTGTACACAGAGAGAGAGAGAGAGAGAGAGAGAGAGAGAGAGAGAGAGAGAGAGAAACAATTGTAAATATACTCTTTTGGCTTTTCTTTTCTTTATAATTGCTCAAATCAAATGTAGATATGCATTGTGGTGCAGTGGATATTGGCTTGAAACAAGAAATTGGGGAGCCGAGTTCAACTTCCAGTTTAATTCCTTGCATTCACATACGCGCAAATACCTTTGGGGAAGGTATGAATTCGCTTCTCCCACCAGCTCTGAGGTAAATAGCTGGAGAGATTATGTTCTGTAGCCTTGGTTGGCAACCAGTCTACCGCAGGAGGTAATGGCAACTTATTGCGGGAAAATCCTCTGCCCAGTTATTCATATCTCTTAGTCAAATACGAACAAAAAATATGTCTATTCATATGAAGTACGATACAACAACACCACACACACACACTCACTCACACACAGTGTAGATAAAACATTACGAGAAAATATGAATTATTTTTACGTCATAGAATTACGTCTTCAAGAAAGAACAAATTCAAGTAAGTTTAAAGTATAAATTAACGTGTTTTAAATAAAATTAATCATTAATAAATTAATTTATTTAAAAACCAAGTTTCCCGATGAGTGAATGTAACCTCCGCATAATTCACAGTAAGTATAGATTTGACCTCGTGTAATGGTCAGTAAACTGGTCTTGCTAGAAAAACTACGACTACGTTTGATCCTTACTTGGTGCTCCAGACTTTCGACCTTTGGTCACATCTAAGCCACGCTTTTTAAATTCCTATTTTGATACTGATTAACAAAATTGTTTTGCTAGATAATTTACGAATGTGTAGTAACTTCGATCTACTCTTGGTGCTCAATACATTTTGCCTTGTGTCACATCAAAGCTGTACTTAGTAAATCGCTATAGATTTGCACAAGTTTCGTATCTGTTCAAATGTGCTGCCTGTCTGTTAAAAAAAACTCATTTTGGGTAGAGAAATGCAACCATGCCTCTGTTATTAACAAAATACAAGCCTTTAATCTGTTGGTGTGTATCGGTATATCCAAGTCATTTCGTTGTTGATTGATCCTGCATTTGTGATAAACACACGTGGAAACGGTGGTTTGTGTGTTTTCTTCCTTAAACAAGTAAGAACCCCAGACCGGTAACCACGTTTCTGTTTACTCCATCTTCTCAATCGACACTTCAGTCAGTTAACTGCCAGACGTAATACACGATTTGGGCGATCATATCTCGAAAGAGACATGACTGACTGGGCAGAATATTATCCCGCAGTAGGTTGCCATTGCTTTCTGCGGTAGACCGGTTGCCAGCCAAAGCTATAGAACCCCATCTGTCCTATTATTTAACCCATAACTGGAGGAAAGAGACGGATTAATACCTTTCCCAAGGGTATTTGTGCGTAAGTGAATGCAACGAATTCAACTGGAATTCGAACTCGGCTATCCGATTTGTCGTTCCGATGCGATATCCGACACTTACCGAACTTGAAAAGAACTATCACTAGAGAGCCAGGTGTGCTATTTATTATATCCAGCATGTTGCATGTGTGCACAAAACCCTTTTTATTTGCCTGGTGCCGTTGAATTCAAATGAACTCAAGGTTGTGGCGGCTGTAAGTAGACCTTGCACAACTACACTTTATATCATCAAACTGACATACGAACGAAAACATAAAAAGTACCGAAAAGGAGGTTTGTTTTTATCCGCGGCGTCTGTGCGCGCTAACATTTTCACCACACACTCACACACCAAAAATAATAAAATCTTTTAAAACCTACGTCTTTGCTAGTACAGATTGTTAGGGTATGCAGATTCTGGTTCTGTGTTTGTGAAAATGTCTAGATAACAGTGGTAAGTATGCTTTTGTAACTCAAAAATATCCCTTGTATTAGAAAAAGATTTGAGCATCACCTTTTTTTTAAATAGAGAATCAGTCATTCAGTTAAGTGCTATACGTGATACACGTTTGGATGATCATATCTCGAAACAGAGACTGGACAGAAGATTATCCCGCAGTAGGTTGCCATTACTTTCTGCGGTAGACTGGTTGTCAGTCAAGGCTATAGAACCCAATCGG
This sequence comes from Ascarosepion bandense, assembly GCA_037127315.1. NCBI lineage: Eukaryota > Metazoa > Mollusca > Cephalopoda > Sepiida > Sepiidae > Ascarosepion > Ascarosepion bandense. Next base: position 924,997 of record JBBBDQ010001483.1, read on the forward strand.
TCCCGTTATTTAATCCCTAACATGAGGCAAGAGACGGATTAATACCTTTCCCAAGGGTATATGCGCGTAGGTGAATGCAAAGAATTCAACTGGAATTTGAACTCGGCTCGCCGATTTCTCATTCCGAGCCGATATTCATTGAACCTCAATGCACATACATGTAAAGAATACAGTTCTGGAATTCCACTTATTTATCTTAGAAACTTGCAACGAATTCAAATGGAATTCGAACACGGCTTCTCGATTTTTTGTTCCGAGCCGATATCCACTACACCACAACGCATGAATTTTACGCCGTAGCCTCATTGTATGGTTGCTTCTTTGGCATTCTCTGTAATCTTGTCTTTTTTAGATTTTAGCGCTAGATTTTGTGCTGAATTTTAAGTACGATATGATTAGGGATAAATAGGAAAATTTCTTTATCTTATTTTTGTTGGATGTTAATCCTTATTTGATCTGTTGTAGACTGGACAACGTGTTACCATCTGTTGTAGCTCGAACGTCGTGGTAGTAATTTGAAAGTGGAGTCACCATCATAAAGTAAACTGGTTGTCCAATGCACTACATTTATAATAAAAATAACTCAGAGCGCAATGTAACAAGAATAACAACAATGTATTAAACATAGTTACAAGATTGATTAATTTGTGCATGCAAGATATAGTGGAGAATGTTCTCTCTTGGCTGTTGAAGAAAATGTATCAATGTTCATACTGGAAGAGTTCCTGAAAAAAAGAAATATAATGTTTGTACTAATTAGTAGTTAAATATAACAATTAACTCAAACGAAAAAAAAAGTAAAATTGCACACCCGCAAAAATGGATCAAAACGACTAAAAACATTTTGGTAAAACCCAGACCAAGGCAAATTTCACAAGTCAGTGTGAAAAGTAAGATTCTGGATTCTGATAAGATAGGAAATAGCAAATTGATCAATTTTTCAATGATCACCTTATTTGATCCGTATTTATTCTCAATCCGTCACAAATGCTGACTCAGGCACCACCCGCCCCATTTGTTTGGTCAACTTTTGTGCCTCTTTTAGTTTCAAGTTTTATTTCGCTAAATTTTCTCTGCTGATGTTTTGATAGTTGGCTCCTTTTTTCTCAATCCGTCACAAATGCTGACTCAGGCACCACCCGCCCCATTTGTTTGGTCAACTTTTGTGCCTCTTTTAGTTTCAAGTTTTATTTCGCTAAATTTTCTCTGCTGATGTTTTGATAGTTGGCTCCTTTTTCCTTATCGGCCTTGGTCATCTTGACCGATCAGATTATCGGGTATCGATTCATCCTAGCTGGTCGCCACATTGCCGTTTTCATCAGAAACTATCGACACCTTACTTTCTGGGTTGCAGCCCTGTCTGGGATTTTGAATTCAGAATCGTTCTTCACCTAAGATGTTTGCAAACCAAGACAAAAGAGTCCAGTCGTTTCTGCTTTTTATTTCTTAGCTGGTAACAGAAGAGACGCACACTTTCCATGTCGATAACCGCTAAGATATGCGTAGAGACATTACTTTATAACAAATATAAAACACAGTTGATTGAGAACAAAATTACTTGTTTTCATCAGGCTGTTGTCTTTATATCGTATATGTCAATAGCACCGCATCAGATAAAGGATTCATCATCACGCCCCGGAAGTAATGCCACGTATTCTATTAGACTGACCTACAAACCAAAGATAAATGTTGGGCAGAATAAGTTGAACCTTCCCGCTAATTATCCATACTTATTTTTGTCTTGTCTGGCTAAATAAAGTGAATATGAAGTGAAAGTAAATTTCTTTTCAATGGCATTTATCAACGCTGGGCGTTCACTGAAACCAACAAGTGGATGTGAGCAGAGTTAGGCTGAGTGAAATGCGTTTTCAAATGTTATATAGAGAGCGTCTTTTCTGCTCATAAGCTCGAGATGTAGGCTGAACTTGCTTTATGACAAAAAACTGTCATTTAACGGATATTATTTTACTATGTATCTGTTGTCGCTTTTATGGAAATACATAGGAGGCATTACTTTTAGAACACCCCTCGTATATGTAGCTTACATAGTGTGTATTATACTTACGTAGATCAAATGAAAATTATAAGAAAAAAGAAAATCAAATCTGTCAAATAAATAAAATTATTGCAGTTTCTGTAAGGGGTATTTCTTTTCTAGATTATGTAAGTATAGGAAAGTTACAAATTTCATTTGCGTACTTATTTTGCTTATTTGTTTAACTCTTGATTTCAAATCATCTAATATTTAGTGTAGAAAAAGGGGAAACGTTTCTGGAGGAGTGTGTTAACAATTTTTAAGCTAGGCGGACCCGAAACTCGACAATCAGCAATTGAAATCCTGATTTTTATGTGGGTTCGGGCAAAATTCACAGCACTTATCAGAAATACGTAACCATCTTAGTCACGAGACAGGCCGCCGGTAAGCCTAATAAAAGACTAGAACCTTTGGTTACAAAAATGGAAAAGAAAAGAACGTAACCGCTTTTACTGGCCGGAAGCAACGCTTCACTTAAAGGATCAGTCAGTCAGAACACGAAAACTACCAAAGGTAAACGTTTTAGAACAGACGCATACGTTTCATGAATTCTGATTATCCAAACGTTGCTTCGTAAAAAAGGTTGACTTTACAGCGCGCTTCCAGTAGAGATACGGTTTGCAAAGTTATCTCGTAGGCCATTTCACTAGTGAAGTGGGTTCGATCCTAGCTGCGTGCCTTGTCAGAAAAAAAACTTGTATTTTACAAAGCTAATCTTTATAAACACGCTTCGTGGCTAAGGCAGTTGTGTTCGTGTCAAATTAAAACGCTTCATTTTAATCTGCTTTTGAAATTTTCGCACAACATACCTTCTTTCTTCTATTGCCTTCATGGTCCTTGGTATGAGAGTAAACAGTTTCCGGCAGCAAGGCCTCTGATTGGGAGGTGTGAGAAGCATGGAACCACCTCTTAATTGCTGTTGTCCCAGATCCACTCTAACCTGGAGTGGTAGCACGTGTTAGTCCTAGCTATGGGCAAATATTTAATGCCAAACTGGGGTCAAAACACTACGAAAGTATCAAAATAGACTTTTATAGAAAAAATATACATTTTTGAAGGGAAAATATATTACCAGCAATACATTTTTGAATACAAAACTAGAAAACATCTTCAGTTTTTAAAATGATAAAAAATGTTTATCAAAACCTGACTAAATCAACCTTCTCAATATAACCGAACCTTAAAAATACCTTAAAACCCTACCTTTTTGACATTCAATAACCCACAGTGATTGATATGCCGTTAAACAAAACTCAAACTCCGAACCACATTCCCTTCAAACGTCTGAATCTAAGCTAAATAAATTTAGCAGTCTATTTCGTATGTAAGGCGTTTTTTTAATCAATTCACCTTCAGAGTTCAGGTAGAGACGTCTTTAGAAGGAACTAGAAACCCAATCCTAAACAGGAAATAAGAGAGATGAGTTAATTTTCAATAATCTTTGGAATTATTTCGAACTTTTGTTCTCATCTTGGTTTATGTAGGTGTTACGTTAGACACATCATCAAGTGTCCATAGATTGGCTGATGTGGATTATCTCGTCGATTATTGCGAAATATTCTGTGAAATCAATTATTGTCCTTTCATTTTGGAATTTGGTACTCTCTACTAAGGATCGAACTCATGATGATATTAACACATGTATAAACAACTCCTATATCCATCCACGCCACCAATCCCGAAGGTGTTATAACAGACATAACGTTTCGACCAAATTCCAACAATAATTGATTTCAGAGGATATTTCACAATAATCAACGTGATAATCCACATCAGCCAATCAATTGACACCTGATGATGACCAGAGAGTACGTGGTTGAAACGTTGTGATTATTGAAAATTTCTCATCTCAGAAATAAAATACAAATTATGACAAGTGGCACGAACCCACTAACATAACTCAGTTGTCAAAATCCATCTGACACTGATTACAAAAGGTTCCAAAAATATAATAACAAATTACTTCGGAACGGTGGCGTAGTGGATATAGTAGTTGGTTATACATGTGTTAGTATTATCTAGTGGTCATGATTTCGATTCTTGGACTTGGTAGTGAGAGTACCGAATTCCAACATTAAAGAACAATAATTGATTTTACCGGATATTTTGCAATAATCAACGAGATAATCCACAACAGCCAATCTGGGAAAACGTTGTGTCTATTATAACGCCTATATAATCCAAGATGAGAACAAAAGTTCGAAATAATTCCAAAGATTAAGAAAACAAGGTATAAACCCATATATAATGTATCGCTACATCCATGAAAAATGCAAGGACAAAGTTCATTCTGTTATTTTTTTTTTTAATCATTTCACCCCGAGCAAGGCGGAAATGCCACTGATGAGCGGGGGTGGGGGCTTCATAACTGTAAAAAGATTAATTAGAAGAGAGTGAGGAGTACAAACCAGTTAGAAAGGAGCAATAGAAAGATAAGAATGCAGGTGTGATGACAGATACATAGGTGGAGAGAAAGGAAAGGATATACGGGGTGGGGAGAGAGCTAGAGTCCAGTGGTTAATAGATGAGTATTGACATTGCATTTAAATTTCTGGAGGTTGTAGCCATCGGAAAGCAAGAATATGGGAGCGAGTTCCACAGGCTATGCGTAACATTCACGACTAGGGCCTGCCATACCACTTACATTGTAGCAAATCACTCACATTTCCCTGATCACTACAATCTTAACCTGTTCAAGTCGAGTTACCGTTATCTTGTAAACAAAACAAGATCCGCATTTAAAATTAAAATCTGACTCATTGTTAGAAATAAACGAATTTTCTCTAATTTACAAACTTTGCTTAACACACACAAAACTAGCGAAATTATACACCTCGATGCGAAATGTTTGTTGTCCAATGGAAAGGCCAGAATCACACCCGGGAGTGAATTCCCAAGCGAAATTAAAAGACGAAAGAAGACGACCCTCGTCAGAGTGTTAATATGAGTGCAATTAACACGTCAAGCGATCGTATTATTATTGCCTCTCTCTTTCTCTCACACCTCCTTCTTCTTCATCTCTCACCTCCTGCCTTTTCACCATTTACACTGATTGATTACTTCAAAGACATTCCTACCAAAGAAACGCTCATACATACATACATATATACATACGTACATACATACATGCATACATTCCAGCCTGCATCCAACAAGTTACTACTACGAACTCTTGATACTTTTAACTCCTTACTTCTTCTCACTGAGCATAAACTCCCACCATTCTTATCATTTTTTTCTATCAATAAATTTATATCTGACATGCAAAATGTATACTTATATTCTTCCACACATTCTCTCCTGCTACCAACCTTCTGATGATTACGAATCTAAACTCATTTATAAATGGAACTTTGTCTGTGTGTGTGTATCTGTGAGAGTGTGTGTGTGTGTGTGTGTATCCGTTACCTATAGACTCCGAAACGACCGAACCGATTTTCTTGAAAACGTACACAGTTATACTATAACCGTCTGCGTGTGTTCTTAGCTGCGTTTTGTGTCGAGGTACCCCCGATAAATATCAAAAATCGATAATCGAAAAAATCGGGTTATGGAAGGAGTGGTCCGATTTTAATCAAATTTGATACACTCATAGACAAAGACATAAGAAACAATATTCAGAAGTTTCAAGGTTGCAGTTCTTACAATAGTGCAGAGAATTTGATATCGATACCAGGAAATCAAAATTTGACTTACATCCATTCATTTTTCTTTCAGTCTACGGTTTCGCTTTAACTGGAAACAACTATTGCTTTTTAGTCTTTTGTGCCAACGCCCAAAGAGTCTGAGCCCCAGGACCATGGATTAGTTTTAAAGCTTTCATTGCACCCGAGCAACGCCGGGCTATACTGCTAGTAATCTATAATTGTAGGGAGTTTGTTTATGTATGACACAAGGCTGATTTAATGAAGATTAACCGCACCCTATAGCTTCAGTCTTTACTTCCTATCCGTATAAACTGCACATCTATCTCGATTGAACTCGGGCCTTGTACAGCGTGAACCTCACTTTAAAGAAGAAAATACAATCTACGAATCTGGTGAAAAGGCTAAGACTCTGAATGACGAAATTAAAAGCAGAAAGGCTTTCGATCCATCAAAAATTTGCGTAAGACATCTTTCATACCTTAGTTAACACAATATAGTAATTGGAGTAGATAGACTAAACTATCGCCCGGTTCACACTCCACCCACGTCTTTTGAACAGGTAAAGAGGCTCATCCCTTGTTTCCTGCTTAGGATGTGGTTCCCGGCTTTCTTCACTTTTTTTTCCAATCTTCTTTCACTTTTTTTCTATTCTCTTTTTTTTGTTCTCAATTGGAGTAGATAGACTTAACTATCGCCCGGTTCACACTCCACCCACGTCTTTTGAACAGGTGAAGAGGCTCATCCTTTGTTTCCTGTTTAGGATGTGGTTCCCGGCTTTCTCCTTTCCAATCATTCTACTCTTAAGTAGCCCCATGCGCATCAGTGGCGTCACCGCCTTGCTTGGGGTGATATGTTTAAAAAAATATATATATGATTGAGATTATTGTGAATAATGTACCTCCCGACTATACATATAATTTCAGCCATTGTTCTCCTGTAACGGAAGTTACTACTGCGAATTTTACAAGTAAATGAACGTATATTGAGTACTGGTTGGAAAAGTGAATTAACTTGAAACGTCGATAGGAGAAACATAGGTTACAGGAATTTCAATAACATCCTAAAATTAGTTTGAAGGTTCTGTTTTCTAGTGGAACAGTAAGAGAAATGAGAAGTATTAAATTACAATTAATTAAACTAGAAGTTGTCCGGGTTGGACCTCAATACAGAAAAGGATTTTAAGAATTAAGATCGATGAAAAAAATGGGCACAAGAAAAACTGGAAATTGAAATAAACTATTTGACCCATGCTTGGTCGGATTTGGGCCAGAATTCAGTAATGGATTTTTTTAAAAAAATTCTAAGACTATACATTTTGTCTTATTGTCGATTCGCTGACACAGCTTGTATGTGATAAAAGAAAGAAGTCACTGAACCCCTTTCCATGATACAAGAAAATAGTCTTGCGACCAGATACCTGAAAGAAAATTATTTCACATAAATACAGGAACCTATCGCCAAGAAGGGACAGAGTAGTTATCCGTACCTATCTTTGTCACTGATTTTGTAGTGAACAAAACAGGATCTACACTTAAAATTCAAATGCTAAACACTGACTCATTGATTTTGTTAGAAATAAATGAATTTACTCGAATTTGCAAAAGCGAATCCAAAAACAAAACTCATGAAATTTCACACCTCAATGCGAAATGTTTTTCGGCCAATAGAAAACTAGGAAACATCTAAAAGCAAAATTCAAATAATTTTCAATTAACAGAAACAAAATTTATTTTATGGACCCTTTTCGCGAGCCGACGCGAAGTTTGTTCGTCGTCTAATGAAAAGACCAGAATCACACCCGGGAGTGTATTCCCAAATAACCTTTTTGAGCCCCACCAAACGAAATAAAAGACGGGAAAGCTTCGACTGTCTCCAGAGAGATAAGAAAACGATCGCTATTATTATCTCTCTTTCACTCTCACATCCTTATTCTTCATCGTTCACCCATCTGTCTTTTTTATAGTTGATAATCGAACGGATACCTTTAAGACTGAGTGAATACTTCAAAGACACTTCTTTCAACAAACACACATACATACATACATACATACATACAATTAACCTCTAAACACTGTTTCTCATTGAACATTAATTTCTATCAATTCATGTTATTCTTTTCCATTAATGAATTTCTATTTAAACATGCAAAAGGTATACTTTTATTCTTCTACAAATCCACACCATCTGATAACCTTCTGACGCTTCTGATAAACCCTGTAAGTTGTAAGAAGTTTGGTTATGTTTGACACAAGGCCAATTTAATAAACATTAATCATTTTCCTAATTCTACAACTTCATTACTTCTTACAGGATACTGCTAAAAAGAATTTGGTAAACGGAAGAACTTTTCACTTGCCTAAGACTTATAGTAAAGTTGGAGACAGGGTTTAGGAGATCAATGTTGTTTACAGTCCCGAAACCAATGTTCCCTGATTCCAGTCACTATTGCGAGAAGACGGCCATCAAATCCGACCATAGTAAACAAAATCAGTAGAACTGGGAAGGATTAACTTTTGAATATGAACTCTGCCATTGTTTCGACAAACAAAAGTCAGTTTGTCATATATTTTTTTTGTAGCTCGCCTCCCAGCTATCCTGAAGGTGTTTCCAATCAACTTCGCTTAAACAGAATGAGTAGAGAAGATCGATTGGTAGACTACAATAGAACAGGAAGCCGAGAAAGAGTTCGGTTATAGCTGGGTCCTCGTCATACAGAGACATCACTCTAATAAATTTTACATTGTAAATGAAGCTTGCTTTATCATAAATCTTTCGTGTCATCATCATTGTAGATCTACCATGATATGGGATGCATGTTCAGTGCAGAACGGATGTCACGCCTTCATTCCGATTACATGCTGTATATTTTAACAAGCGACCAATGAGTCAACCTCAGATTTTGAATAAACAGACAATAATAATAATTATTCAAGTATTGATAATAAAATGTCCAGGTAATCAGAAAGTAATTAAGTATTTCACCGCTACGATTTGTGAATCGACCAATCAAGGCAGAAGCAATTTTTACTAGTAGGAAACTGCATCTAGAATTAGTTCATTATCTCTTCTGTCGGGCAGTATATCATTTATAGGAAAGCATCATATTTGCCATTGCTAAATCTACGAATTCTAAAAGAGTAACGCTGCTGTAGATCCACTTAAACATTTGTGAAGTGTACATGTTGTGACGGTTCGTATATATAGGTTTTGGTTAAAAAGACTTAAATGGCGATAGTGATATAACCGGCAAGCCTCGTTCTGGTAGACAACCGAATCTAATTGAACAACTTTTGAAAAATACTATTGAATTAGATTCAAATCGAAGCAAGAGATATGACGAAAGAAAACTTAGTGTATCATGTTAAACTGTTCGCGAACATCTCAAGAGAAATGCGAAAACTTGTGAAGAGGGAACATGAGTTTTTCGCGAGCTTTCGATTGAGACACTAACACGACACTTCATAGTTTTCATCATTCCTTTAGCCAGGAATGGCAAACTTACATTATTGCATTTCGTTCTTACAGGTGATGACCTTTTAATTTTGCATGTTAACAAAAAACGAACAAGACAGAGACGAGTAGCCATTAGCAACGCCAATGTTCAATCCACAGAAGTTTTGGCTTTGTGTCTGGTGGGAATATGGAAAGTGTCATTCACTATGAGCTTATGGAACGTGGAAGAACCGTAACTACGTATGTATATTGCCAGCAACTTGATCGGGTAAACGAAGTATTACGTCAAAAGAGTCGAACTTTGGTAAATAGAAAGTGTTATTCACCATCATAACAATGCAAGGATACCCTTTGCAAAATACATCAAGAAATAAAAGATGGTTATAATGGACGAGAACAGGTGTATTAAACGTGAGATGGCCGTTATCGAGATGGTTAAACGTATCTTTCGTCCACATTCTTTATTTGCATCAGATATAATACCTGCGGATGTGCGTTGAGGTGCAGTGGATATCGACTTAGAATGAGAAATTGGTGAGCCGAGTTCGAATTCCAGTTGCATTCATAGCATTCACATACGCACAAACACCCTTGGGAAAGGTATCGATCCGCCTCTTTGCTCCAGTTATGGGTTAAATAACAGGACAGATTAGGTTCTATAGTCTTGGTCGGTTACCAGTCTAAAATCAAATTAATGTCAACCTACTGCGAGAAATGTTCTGCCTAGTCAGTCATGTCTTTTTCGAGACATGGCACTTAACTGACTGACTGATAATACCTACAGACGAAGAAGAGGCGAAGCAATAGACATGTGGCTCTACAGAAGACTGCTGATCATACCATGGTATGACCATGTGAGTAACGAATAAGTTTAAAAGAAAATGGACGTAAAAAAGAAAAGAGTACATAACATGAGGAAAAGACTATGTAATGAGGAACGAGTAGTTAAAAAATTTGATACTCACGGAATGTATAGAGATCAAGAGGGACAGTTTGAAACAACACATACTTAGCTTGAGTTAATGGATGACCAAATATAGTCAGGATAAATGACAACGTTTATGAGCTACAAGGGCAGGAAGTTGTGAAGAGCCATGATCACCTACGTACTGGACGGACATGGTATATAAAGAAGTACATTGAAATTATCGAATAGGAGAGATAGTGTGGAATTCTCGTTGTATATTATTTATTAATCAATGAGCGGTGACTATACAGAGAGTAATCGAATGTTTATGGATAAAATCCTACCTTTTAGGTCAATTGATCATGTGACAGGCACGGTAAATTAAAGGCTGATTTTTTATAAAATCCCCACTTTAGCTAATTAAAAAATATTCAATTAACTAAAGTGAGGATTTTTTTAGCCATTTATTTTCTCCTTGACTTCAGTGTTTTATCAACTTTTTTTTAACTGATGGAACCCTTGAAATAGTAATCATGCCTCTGACTAAACATGCGTAAAACATATTACAGATCATTATTAATTTCTATCTTCAGATCCTGTGCGTACAAGCCTACAACCAGTATAGTGGGGTAACTCTGTTTTGGGGCCTTTGTTAGTGCTTTGTGAACCTCTCTATCTTAGCGGAATTTGCTTTTTTTCTAGCTATATTTATATACGTTTCAAATTAAGCTAAGCACAACTGACTATTAAAAGATGAAAAGTTTTAGCAAATTTTGACATCACTCTGGGATTTTTTGGTCTAAATCTTTGAATTTGTTTTCCTCATTCTAAGTTCCAAACAATAAAAAATAAAAAGAAGAGAAATAAAAAAAAAATTATTAAAATTAACACTTTTTCATTCATAAGGTTGAATGTGTTAAAAATATTTTTAAAAAAATTAAGCAATTAAAAACTGCCACAAAGCGTTGTCATTTTACTTTAAGATGGAAGGATTTATTATGACATGTCTTAATTTTTTATTTTGAACCATTGCATTTCTTCCTCTTTTTTTTTTTTAGTTGGATTGTTCACTTTTAATGCATACGAATTGGCCCTTGCGTCAAAATATATTTATACTGATATACCGTCTGAAATGACGGCAACATATATATTAAGGTGCCTACTATTGATTATCTTACATTAAGACAAAAAAATAATCCAATCCTTGAGTGTTACAAGAGGGAAATTAGCACTCTGGAAGAATGGGGGACTTTGAAAAACAGTAGCTACTCTGGCATGTACGCATCGCTCATTCGATAATGAATTAGAGCACTCTGGCTATTGTGCGTGTATAATGATAATATACGCGCTAAAACGTCTGCCTTCTTCTACCGAGCGCCCATAGCCCAGAGGTAGAATCGCCGACTGACACCAATTCGGTCGGGTTTCAATCCTGGGTTAAAAAGCAATCGGAGTGTAACCGTACTGATGAGCTGTGATACAGCGAAACAGATCTGTCTGCGGATGACTATTATATATATATATATATATGTATATATATATTATGTATTTATGTAGCATAAATTGTCTTTTCGTCAGATTAAATAAATCTAAAACATTTAAAATCCTTTTGTACTCATAGATAATCTTTTGTGTATTATAATTATAACATAAGATTTACTTAATCACACACACACACAAATATATATATATATATATATATATATAATAATAATAATAATAATAATAACAATAATAATAACTATGATTATTAAACCGACTCTGCGTGTATTCTAATCTCAAAATTTTATAGAAGGGAATTTCTAAGACTATGAATGACCAGCAGAATCTAAATCCGTTATTGCCCTCGGCTATAAAGCTTTGGGCAAAGAGGGGGAAAAAAAGAAAACTGCTTGGGACCGACAAAACATACGGTTCCTCCCAGTAAAAAGAAAAAAACCCTCAACGGAACAAACAACCAGAAAAGAAAAGTGCTCGATACACACAACCGAAAAGTATTTAACTAAAAGGCAGTAACGCAGAGCAAACACACTAACAAAATAGCAAGATCGCCAAGACCGACGCGGTTTCGCACAACGGCTCCTGACGAGCCGTTGTGCGAAACCGCGGTCGGTCTTGGCGATCTTGCTATTTTGTTAGTATATATATATATATATATATATATATATATATATACAAATAAATAAACAACGATCTTCATTATAAAAGAAAGAATAAACCAATATTGTACATAAACAAGTAACACTAAAAAATTATATTTCATCATAACTTGATTATTTAAACTCATGGCTCGTCCGTTGGCTTTCAGGAATATATTGAATGGCAGTTAGGAATAGACTGACAGAAAAAGAAAGACAGGGGACGCTGGGAAAAACAGATGATCTAACCGGATTAGCAATCCAGAGTTGCTTAAATAATTACTAAAGAAAATATAAAAGGATATTCCGTCAAGCTACATCGAAATGGAAGGATAATGATGAATCCAAACGGAATAATCGGCAACGAACGCAAAATAAAAAAAAACAAAAAAACAAATCATGAATGTAGAAAATCGGACAGACTTTCAATTTGTTTGTTGTCGGAAATTCATGTTCCAAAAAGGAGCGAATATTCATAGTACAAAAATGGCTTGTGCTTCTCTGAAAACGGTTTAGGAGCAGTGTTTTCTAAATGCATCGGGATATCAATGCCATAATGCATACCACAGTGCTGAGGAATATCCAAACTGAATCAAAGGAATGGGATGCAACTCAAATTGCCAAGGAATCAAATTTCCATCATCATGCGACTCGGAAGCGTAGTGGATGTTAGATTACATCATTAGCAAAACACTACATAAAGACCTGGAGAAAAAAGTAATATCACAAACGTTTGAAAGTTATATCACGAACATTTGAATATGTTAAATGGCGATAATGATATAACCGGAAAGCCTCGTTCTGGTACACAACCAAATCTGATTGAACAACTTTTGAAAAATACTATTGAATTAGATTCAAATCAAAGCAAGAGATATGACGAAAGAAAACTTAGTGAATCATGTTAAACTGTTCGCGAACATCTCAAGAGAAATGAGAAAACTTGTGAAGCGGGAACATGAGTTCTTCGTGAGCTTTCTCTTTAGAAACTAACACGACGTTCTATAAGGTTTTCAAAGGCATCTACGACGTGAAAGAGGACAATGATAAGCCACCAAACAAAACGAACAGACGTCAAAGATTAATGAAGGATCTTAGAAACAAGAAAAGAAAGCTAAAACGGCAAATTCGTTTCGCAAATTTTTACGAGAAGCAGAGCTTGCTAAAAATGTGTCCGAATCTTAACGGGAAACACAACACTCTTAACCGAGCAGAAAATTTAAGGAAGACACGAGTGAAACGAAGGAAATACCAAGAGAGTTTCTTTCAGGAACCTTATAAATACGCGAGGAACATATTTGATCAACCAAGATTATATATTCTAGAGGAACGTTTAAGTGTTAGCTATTCAGATCCCAAACGACATATTTCTCTAGATCATAATAGTATCATATTTGACCAGCCGTCTCTGAAGTGAAGTTTGACATGAAACCACCGAAGAAAAACTCTTTAGTTCTGGTGGCACTTGGGAGATATCTGCAAACCATCCTGGTTGGCGTAATGATCAACCCAAAATGATATCAACTAAGGGTCTGTGACCAGATATTGTTTTTCTATCAAGGGAGAACTATAAAATCATTCTGGTAGAATTAAGATTGCCATATGAAAGCCGGATGGAACAATGCCATGAACATAAAATTAATAAACATGAAAATCTAAAATCAGTGTTGGTAAATAAAGGGTATATATGTAATCATCAGCAGTTGAAATTGGAGCAAGGGGTTTCGTTGCAGGAACTCTGTATCAATATCCGGGTCAAATTGAAATCATAGGGCGTAATAGGGCCAGAATTATCTTCTTCTATGTGCCATGTCCTTTCAGGACGTAGGCGATCATGGCTCTCCACGTTTCCCTATCCCTTGTGGATCCTAGTATGTTTGCTCCCGTTACTCCTGTCAACCCCCGTCCCGTCATCCACCTGATCAGGCCCTGCAAATATGTTATCCGCTGTCTTCCTCTGTCTCTTTTCCTTCTATCTGGCCATTCAGTATTAGGTTCTCCAGACTCTCCTTCCTCATTGCGTGTCCTAGGAACTTCAATTGTCTCTTCCTGATGCTCAGTATTAATTTCCTTTTTGTTGCCATTCTTTCCAATACCTCATCGTTGCTTGCATGCTCGGTCCACGATATCGGCAGAATCCTTCTGTAGAACCACATTTCCGCTGTTTCCAGTTTTTCCCTCATTTTCGATGATATTGTCCAGCATTCACTGCCGTATTGAAGAACTGACATCACGTAGCAGTCTAGCACTCTTTTCTTTGTTTCTAGTGATATTTTCCTGTGTGTTAGTACTTTACTCAGCTTCTGGAACGCGTCTTTTGCCATGCCAATTCGCCTTCGGATCTCCGTGTCGCATTTTCCATCTTCCATTAGGACACTTCCTAGGTATTTAAATTTTTGTACTTGCTTGATTCTGGTATCTCTCACATTTATTTGGCATGTTGGGTTGTACCTTTTGCTGATGACCATGCACTCAGTTTTCTTTAAGTTTATTTGTAGTGCTTTTTTGTCACTCTCCACCGTTACCTTCTGTATGAGGTCTTGTAGTTTCCTTTCCGTGTCCGCAATCAGTACTGTATCGTCTGCATACCTTATGTTGTTCAAGTTGTGTCCTCCAACAACAAATCCTAGCATGTCATCTAGGGTCCTCAAGATATTCTCGTTGTACAGGTTGAACAAATCAGGTGAAAAGACACAAACTTGTCTTACGCCTCTTTCTATCTTTGATCACCAAAAAATATAAAACGCCTAAAACTAGTTCAACGTGGATATCGAACAAAAAAAAAAAAAAAAAAAAAAAAGAAAAGAAATATTCCGTGGAGCGTTTCAGCGAACATGTCATAACATAACGGATTGTAAATGCGTATTGAGGTTCACGTTGTATTCTCAGAACGCGAGGTTTGCCGTTTTTTTTTTTCGTAAATCTAATTTCGCTGTTGGATATTTGAACTAGGATAGACTAAAAATACGAGTATGTCGTTATAAGGGGTCTCACATCAGTGAGGTGGGCCGGTGTGAAATTGAAACTGTTTAGGGGAAGGCCCTGAAACGGTGCACATACTCCCCTGATGAGACCAAATTAATTTGAATATAAAATTCGAGAGGAAGACGTTTAAAAGAAATTCAATGAAATCATATGCCGTAGGGAAGTTCTGTTCAAGTATCATGTGACATGAAGAGCATTACATATTTAGCTCGCTTCAGTTGAGTTTCAATTACTTTTCAAGTAATTTTATTCTATATTTTATATGAATACTACCTTATCGAAATTGGGATGCAGTTGAGTGAGTTATAAATTAGGGAGGCACACGTCTCTTGCACCGGCTGTTAACTTGGTAAACATAATATATGGACACCGTGAACTCACTCGAGTCAGTTATTGATTTACAAAATCCCCACGTAATGGTCCTGTCCAACAACCGTTGAAAATGCTTTCACAGTGACACCATATAAAGCATCGCTAAATACAATCCCTGTGATTATTATAATATTAAATACTACAAGTGGTTAAAGCCTTCATTATAATAACCAAGTATTTTCCAATAATATACTGTACGTGCATAATAAAATTATGTGTATAAAATAAAGGAAAAAAAATTATCAAATATGTATAGCCTATTCATCAATTTTTCTCCCGGAACTTCTAGTGACTTCTTGTGGAACCATAAGTTAAAATACACTACTCTTTTATTGGAGAACTGGATCTGAGTTAGAAATAAATTTGATGAGTAACAGTAGAAATTCAATTCCAAATTTACAATAAAAAAGCACGGTGGGTTGGTATACCAGGCAGTTAAGTGCCATACGTGATACACGCTTAGACGATCATGTCTCGAAAAAGACAAGTCTGACTGGACAAAAGACTTTTCCATCAGTAGGTTGCTATTATTTTCTGCGATAAACTGGTTGTCATCCAAGGCTATAGAACACAATCTGTCTTGCTATTTATAACTCATCGCTCGAGGGAGAAAGTATGAGTTCAAACCTTTTCCAAGGGTATTTGCGCGTAAAAGATGACAACGAATTCAACTGAAATTCGAACTCGGATCTCCGATTATTCGTTCAGAGCCACTATCCACTACATCATAAAGCAGATCCGTGTTGGTATGTAGAAGATGGTAATTTCTTTTTTAGAGACTATCTGTGTTGACGTACTACGTATTTCGTCAGGTTTTCAAGACACACAAAATAAGAAATAAATTGCTTTGAGGTCATTCCATGTGTATCTTTGGCAACAGACAAGTCAGCAAACAAAACCCGTTATTCGAGCGGTTTTCATTTCCTAAGAATATCTTTATTTTGTTTATCTAAAAGCAATGAATTCCTAAATATTATGGGACCCTATAGTACAATAGACATAAACCAATACATTTATGATTCTAAAGTTCATGACATTAATACAAGTGGAGAGTCGTTCTAACTAATTTGTTTTATGGGAGTTGTGTGTCTATTCCTCCGATATACACCTTTCATTCCATGTTTCCTTGTACTTTATTAATAATACGAACAGGTTTCAGAGTCAATAAAGGAGAATTATTAATGCAATAAAAAGAAAATATACTCTGATTAAAATCCTTTTCGTGGCAAAATGCCCGGTTCGTCGTGCTTCAAAACCAAGAAAGAGGCATATATTTAAGAAGAATGCTTCTAAGGTGGACGATAAATAATAGAGTTTCTCATTACTTCTTTCAGCTGTAGTATCTTCAAGGCAGGGTGTTTGAAAGAATCAGGAAGTACAAACTTTCTTTCTGGACCTACTTCCATTTTCCGTTTTGCAGTACGGTTTACGAAGAGTTATATAACCAGGATCGTGTTTAGGGCCTCCGCAGACTCCGCAATAGTTCTGGTGGTACTTGGGAGATATTTGCAGACCATCCTGGTTGGCGTAATGATCACCCCAAAATGATATCAAGCAAGGGTCTGTGACCAGATATTGCTTTTCCATCAAGGGCGAACTATAAAACATACTGGTAGAATTAAGATTACCATATGAAAGCCGGATGGAACAATACCACGGATATAAAATTAATACATACAAAAATCTAAACTCAGAGCGAGGGGGTGCACAAGTTCTCTGGGGGCTGCAAAGCCTCGGGAAGCCGCAAGGCTCTTTGGCCCTGCAGATCTATTTTAATAAAAAAAATTAGAAAAATAATTATTAGGATTAACTGGAAAATTATTATCATACTTGTATGTTGAAAAAAAAAAAGAAATCTATCTTGTAGAACTTTTGAATATTTTCCATTTTTAAACGAGTTATTTTGCGAAATAACTCGTTTAAAAATTATATATATATATATATATATATATATATATATATATATATATACACATATATATATATGATCCTTGATAGAAGTGGCCGCAATTTATTTGTAATTTTAAAAAAATGGACTTGAGAGAGAAATAGATTAGATAGCTGTTTTAACATACATATGTATGTTGAAACAGATATTTATAATCTATTTATCTCTCAAGTCCATTCCACGATTTCTTCCATTTTTTTGTGATCACGAAATATCTGCGTTCCTAGAGTATGTTATTTTGTTTAAAGTACCATTTATTGTGGGTTCAGTATGTTCGTGGGGGGTGCAAGGCGCATTCTGCGGAGGGGCGAGGTTGCTAAACACGGCACTGTATATAACTAAAACAAAATTGCAATGATCTTGAAATTCAAGAGACCATTTTTTTCTACTAGAAACACACATACACAATCTCTCTCTCTCTCTCTCTCTCTCTCTCTCTCTCTCTCTCTCTTTAGATCCCTGAAACCGTGTCTGATGTACACTCTGTAATTATTCTCATAGATCCTTCTTCAAGGCACGATTAATCATACAAATTGAAAGATATTAAAATATAGAGTCTTTTCGCCTGATGTTCCTTATGAAAAAATAACTCTTCGGTATCTATCAGGTAGCGTGATATAAAATCAGCGACAATGAAATCTTTTAACGCTGGAACAGATATTCAGGTCTGTGTTCGAGTCTAAATTTCACAATACCGATTTTGCAAGACAAGTATTGAGTTATCTTGCATTATGAAACATTAACTGACCCTGGTGCAGTGGATGTTGTTCGGAACGAGAAATCGGAGAATCGAATTCCAGTTGAATTCGTTGCATCCAAATGTCATTGGGAAAGATATGAAT
The DNA here is from genome assembly GCA_037127315.1 of Ascarosepion bandense. Classification (NCBI taxonomy): domain Eukaryota; kingdom Metazoa; phylum Mollusca; class Cephalopoda; order Sepiida; family Sepiidae; genus Ascarosepion; species Ascarosepion bandense. The sequence goes on from JBBBDQ010001483.1 coordinate 943,324, forward strand.
TCATCACTTCTTCCAGATATGGAGTAGTTAATTACTATGACAGATTGGGTTTTATATCCTTTATTGGCAACCAGACTTCCGCCTAGAGTAATGGCAAACTATTGTGTAAAAATCTTTTGTCTAGCCAGTCATGTCTCTTTCGAGACATGATCGCCCAAGCGCTTATATATGTATAGCTGAACTGACTGACTTCAGATTTCCTGATGCTTTTTTTTGGTGTAGTGCTGTAGTATGTTAAGCTTCACATTGTAATCTGGGGAAGTGTTCCCGATATATCAAACCATCGGTTGACTAGATCAGTGAATTTAGTACATAAATGTTACAAAGTATTTGTTGATTATATTTGGGGCACCATATTTGTAACGGGGATCAACTCATCAACTGCTACCAAAATGATGCTGATATCGAGAAGTTTACTTTTTTCGATCGTAGAGCTAACAGTATTAAGTGAAAGCAGCATTCTTGTGTACCGTAGATTTCTTTCTATTTTATTTATGATAAATAAGACCTCGGCAATCTTGTATGTTGCCAATTTCTTTTTCAATATAAAAGTAAATTTCGATATTTTCACAGTTTCTTCATTCATTGTCTAACCACAGATTAGCACCGATTTATGAACTTTGTTCTCGATTAAGTTAATTTCGGAACTGTTGCAATAGAATCGGGAAAAGATTTGGGGACAGACGTTCAGAATACTTGGATATTTTTTAGAAACAAGAAAAGAAATCTAAAACGGCAAATCGGTTTCAGAAATTTTGACGAGAAGGAGAGCTTGCTTAAAATGTGTCCGAATCTTAACGGGAAACACAACACTCTTAACCGAGCAGAAAATTTAAGGAAGACACGAGTGAAACGAAGGAAAGACCAAGAGCGTAACTTTTAGGAACTTTATAAATACGCGAGGAACATATTTAATCAACTAAGATCAGGTGTAAAATAGAAAAAAATATTCTAGAGGAACGTGTGTTATATACTCTGATCCCAAACGATATATTTCTTGTTTGTGAACTGTTGCACTAAAACAGAGAAAAGATGTTGGGCCATTTTTTAATCGTTTCACCCCAAGCAAGGCGGTACCGCCACTGATGCGCAGGGGGCTACATAAGAGTAAAAGTTTAGATAGAAGGAGAGTAAAGAGAAAGTCGAACCAGTTACAGGGGGTGTCAGAGAAAGGGCAAGAGAAAGATGGGAACACATGTTTAAAGAAACTTGTGAAGATAGAGAGAAATAAAAAAAACAAGTTATGCAGGGTGATGTAGGAAGAGTTTTCAGTTTGAGTTTTGTTTAACAGCATATTAACCTCTGTGGGTTATTCAATGCCAAAAAGGTGAGGTTTTAAAGTAATTTTTTTTAATGTTCAGCGAGACGTTTGATTTAGTCAGATTTTGATGAACAATGTTTTATTTTAATTTAGATGACTAAAGATGACTTCTAGTTTTATATTAAAAAATCTATGACTGGTAATAATTTTTCCTTCCAAAATGTATAATGGCAATAAACATGTTTTATTTAAAAAATATATTGTTGGTAATATTTTTCCTTCAAAAATGTCTATTTTTCGAGAAAAGTCTATTTTTATGTATATATTACTATACAAGTCTATTTTTATACTTTCATAGTGTTTTGACCCAAGTTTGGGGGTTAACTATTTACCAATAGCTGGGACCCTAATAGGTGCAATCACTCTGGGTCAGGGTGGACCTGATAACAACAGCAGTTAACAAGTTTCATGCTCCTCACAAGCAACCAATCAGAGGACGTGCTGCCGGATGCAGTTTACCGTCATGCCCAGGATCCATGTAGAAAGAACTAGAGTCAAGTGGATAGAAGATGATTATTGACATTGCATTTAAATTCTTGGAGGTTGTAGCCGTCAGGAAAGCAAGTACATAGAAGGCAGTTCCACAGGCGGGTAGTGCGAGAAAAGAAGTTGATGGAGGAGAATTGTCGGCTGCATTTGGTTGATCGAACTGTAAAAGTGTGGCACCTTGTTACCAGTCTGGTTGCACCAGTAAATTCTTGTGGCGGGGGCACCATTGATTTCAATTCGTCGGAGCAGAAGCCATGAAAATATTTGTTTTGGGGCTATTTTAGTTCTTCCCCCAAGCCTATTTCACTGAATCTCTTCACATCCTAACTATGAATGGAACTTTGTCTCTGTGTGTATGTGTGTGTCCGTTACCTATAGACTCCGAAACGGCTGAACCGATTTTCTTGAAAATTTACACTGTTGTACTATAAGCGTCTGCTAGTGTTCTTAGCTAGGTTTTATGTCGAGGTACCCACGATAAATATCAAAAATCGATAATCGAAAAAATTGGGTTCTAGAAGGAGTGGTCCGATTTTAATCAAATTTGATACACTCATAGACAAAGACATAAGAAACGATATTCAGAAGTTTTAAGGTTGCAGTTCATACAATAGTGAAGAAAATCTATAATATATATCTATACATATAAAAGGCAAGATGTTTGTGTGTGTGTCTGTTTATCTATCTGTATGTCCTTTATACAACTCCATAATTTTTATCTAATTCTCACCAAATTTCACACAAATATTCTTGAGGTTGAGTTTGAGCTCCAGGACCATGGATTAGTTTAAAAGCTTTCATTACACCTGAGCAACGCCGGGCTATACTGCTAGTATGCACACAAACGTATATATTTGATGAAGGTGATGCAATGCCAATCATATGTTTCGTGTATATCGATGTCCACATAAGTAAGCGCTTCAGTTAGGGCTATCCTGATGCATTTACTTAATGTCTTCGAAGACTAACTACATTTCTTTCTTACACGAATTATATTACATGAATCAACAAGCGTGCCAGTTATCGAATTCTTTTTTAATGGATCCACCGGCAGATGTAATAACTGTAACCTTTTGCAAAGATTATTGATCCTTCCTGTCCTTTCATGAATTTATATTTATTTAATCGAATCAAACTGCAATGGACGAACAAGTGGTATCACAACAAGCACCTCGGAAAGAGAAATCGCAGCGCCGAGTTCAAATTTCGGTCAGGTTAGACGTTCACACATATATCTTTAGGAAAAATAAATATATCTCTTCTTTATGCATTCTTGCAGATATGGGTTAAATAATGACACACCTGGCTTTCTAGTCATATTTTAGACTAAGTGGAATTAATATTGAATTTAAAATCCGTTATCATAATCAATGTCAATATATCTTTAGGAGAAATAAATATATCTCTTCTTTATGCCTCTTTGCAGATATGGGTTAAATAATGACACACCGGGCTTTCTAGTCATATTTTAGACTAAGTGGAATTTAATTCTGAATTTAAAATCCGTTATCATAATCAATGTCAATATAACTTTAGGAGAAATAAATATATCTCTTCTTTATGCCTCTTTGCAGATATGGGTTAAATAATGACACACCGGGCTTTCTAGTCATATTTTCGACTAAGTGGAATTTAATTCTGAATTTAAAATCCGTTATCATAATCAATGTCAATATATATTTAGGAGAAATAAATATATCTCTTCTTTATGCCTCCTTGCTGATATGGGTTAAATAATGACACACCGGGCTTTCTAGTCATATTTTAAACTAAGTGGAATTTAATTCTGAATTTAAAATCCATTATCATAATCAATGTCAATATATCTTTAGGAGAAATAAATATATCTCTTCTTTATGCCTCCTTGCTGATATGGGTTAAATAATGACACACCGGGCTTTCTAGTCATATTTTCGACTAAGTTGAATTTAATTCTGAACTTAAAATCCGTTATCATAATCAATGTCAATATATCTTTAGGAGAAATAAGTATATCTCTTCTTCATGCAACCTTGCAGATATGGGTTAAATAATGACACACCGGGCTTTCTAGTCATATTTTCGACTAAGTGGAATTTAATTCTGAATTTAAAATCCGTCATCATAATCAATGTCAATATATCTTTAGGAGAAATAAATATATCTTTTCATTATGCCTCTTTGCAGATATGGGTCAAATAATAACACACCAGGGTTTTTAGTCATATTTTCGACTAAGTGGAATTTAATTCTGTATTTAAAATCCGTCATCATAATCAATGTCAATATATCTTTAGGAGAAATAAATATATCTCTTCTTTATGCCTCCTTGCTGATATGGGTTAAATAATGACACACCGGGCTTTCTAGTCATATTTTCGACTAAGTTGAATTTAATTCTGAACTTAAAATCCGTTATCATAATCAATGTCAATATATCTTTAGGAGAAATAAATATATCTCTTCTTTATGCCTCTTTGCAGATATGGGTTAAATAATGACACACCGGTCTTTCTAGTCATATTTTCGACTAAGTGGAATTTAATTCTGAATTTAAAATCCGTTATCATAATCAATGTCAATATATCTTTAGGAGAAATAAATATATCTCTTCTTCATGCCTCCTTGCTGATATGGGTCAAATAATGACACGCCGGGCTTTCTAGTCATATTTTCGACTAAGTGGAATTTAATTCTGAACTTAAAATCCGTTATCATAATCAATGTCAATATATCTTAAGTGAAATAAATATATCTCTTCTTTATGCCTCTTTGCAGATATGGGTTAAATAATGACACACCGGGCTTTCTAGTCATATTTTCGACTAAGTGGAATTTAATTCTGAACTTAAAATCCGTTATCATAATCAATGTCAATATAACTTTAGGAGAAATAAATATATATCTACTTTCTGCCTCCTTGCAGATATGGGTTAAATAATGACACACCGGGCTTTCTAGTCATATTTTAAACTAAGTGGAATTTAATTCTGAATTTAAAATCCGTCATCATAATCAATGTCAATATATCTTAAGTGAAATAAATATATCTCTTCTTTATGCCACCTTGCAGATATGGGTCAAATAATAACACACTGGTTTTCTAGTCATATTTTTGACTAAGTGGAATTTAATTCTGAATTTAAAATCCGTCATCATATTCAATGTCAATATATCTTTAGGAGAAATAAATATATCTCTTCTTTATGCCTCCTTGCAGATATGGGTTAAATAATGACACACCGGGCTTTCTAGTCATATTTTAGACTAAGTGTAATTTAATTCTGAATTTAAAATCCGTTATCATAATCAATGTCAGGCTCATACTATAAAGCTATTGAAAACAGTTATGGAGTTGAAAATTAACTATGGCAGAAAGATGTGAAGCACATGACATCAAGTTAAGTCGAATAAAATAAGCAAATATTAACCTGCAATGAGGCAAACTCCACAAATACAAAAATTCCAAAACACATAAATCTGCCGTGTTTCGATTTAATTCTATTATAATTCAAACTGACATCATATGTAACGGTTAAACGAAAAAGTATGTATTGAATATTTACGTTTTACCAAAATTTCGAACGTGTTAGAAAGAATTAAAGAAAGTATGTGCGTTGTGGTGCAGTGGGAACGCGAAATTGGGGAGCTGAGTTCAAATTCCAGTTGAATTCCTTGCATTCACTTTCGCGCAAAAACCGTTGGGAAAGGTATGAATTCGTCTCTTCCCTCCAGTTATGGGTTAAATAACAGGACGAACTGGGTTCTATAGCCTTGGTCGGCAGCCAGCCTACCGTAGAAAGTAATGGCAACCGACTGCGTGATTATCTTCTGCCCAGTCAGTCATGTTTCTTTCAAGACATGATAGCACAAGCGTGTTTCACGTATGGCACTTAACTGAGTGAATTAGAAAATATTTCTGATGTTTCCTGATAATAATAACAAACATTTTGATGTATGAAAAATCGGTTTTTCTTAAGATTAAGGCCTTTTTTCATCATACTATGCTGTTTTTCAGCGATTCAGTAAAGGTACCTACAGTTTCCTATTGTATAAAAATAGTAGTAATGTTCATAGATGGCACAAGGTTGGTATGTTAGTAGAAGAGTTTGTAAAAGTTTTTAAGTGAGTTTGAGAGATGTTAGTTTCACTTTTGGCTACTATGCCTTGGGAATAAGAAAAAAAAAAGGTAGAACGATGAGAGAATTAAAAAGAGTAAAAATGGCGAGAAAGGTGTGTAAAGTGGTAGCGTTTGTTAAAGTCGGGATACCTTTGATATATCAGCTCATAGTTGTATTATTTTGTATTTGTTTCAAGAAATTTGAGTCTTTCTTTGCTGTGAATCCTGGATAATACTTTAATATCTCCTAAAATGTGAAATTTAATAGTTGTATTTTTATTGATTAGGATGTGATGATCAATATTTCCAAGAATTGCTCTAAATATCAGCAAGTGAGAAGTGACCGAACGTGAGAATATGGTGCATGTATGGTCAGTATAAAAATATCATGTTGAAAATGCACTCGTCAAGAAGGACATAAGAACGTCAGAAATTAGTCATAAGATGTTGTCTTGTATAATGATAACACACAATTCTTGCTAATGACTGATATAGTTGGAAGTGCACTGACAAAACAAGCGAAAACAAAACTTTGGACAGTTTGTCGGTTGAATATAACAAAACTTGTTTACACCAATATATATATTTGGAAACTGTTATCGTAACTTAGCAAAGTTTTATGACAACACAATATAAAACCATCTTTGATGGTGGATATTTTATGTTAACATCCCTGTAACCTCTCTGAAGATAGCTCATGCGAGCCGAAAGCTTAGAACCAACTTAATAAAAACATATCCAAATGTTGGAGAATTTTTGTCTCTATTTTCACCTGAAATTAAAGCCCAAATACGATATTTAGAACGGCTCATGATTAAACATAATAGACATTCTTTGTCTCTTATATTTAACAGCATATGTTTAGAAAGAAAAATTACACACACACACACACACACACACACACACACACATATATGTATATATTTATAAAACACGCTAAAATGTCCCTTCGCTGATTCCAAACGCCTATGGCTTAGGAATAAGCAACTCCGACTGACACCAAATAGGTCGAGTTTCGATCCCGACCAGAAGCAAGTGGATGTCTAGTCACACTGATGAGCTGTGATACAAAGAAACAGGCTTGTATGTGGATGACGAAAAGATATATATTTATATGTGTGTGTGTGTGTGTGTGTGTGTGTGTGTGTGGATTATATATATATATATATATATATGTGTGTGTGTTTTTGCTTTGTTTCATGCTAAGACTATATATATATATTATCCGATATTGGGTGAAAGCTACTCATGAAATGGCCCTGTTCAAAGAATGAAATAACCGTAAATAACCTTATTTCCCAGTGGGTTCATTTCACAAGAGGAGGGAACATTTTGGCGAGACACTAGAAACGCTGGTGAACTTGAAATAAGGACTAGTTGGCTAATCTTTTCCAATTTATTAAACGTACAAAATATTATATATATATATATATATATATATAAATAAACCTTTTCACTTTTGATGAGATCATTACGGATCAACGATGTCTTCTGACACTATAGTTTTCGACGAAACGTTTTGAAAAGTACAATAAATATGAACTTATTGTTAATAACAAGCATTAGGGCTCTGTCTTTTCTTCAGATTATATTTCTGTGACTTTTCTTACAGAGGAAGTGAACTTGCAATACATACCACCATGTTTCCTGTTAATAGCTGATGTTGTTCATTGGTGACAGCCGATGCCACAGGAGATGAAATCTTCCTTTAGATTGTACCAGAATCACATCCGGAGAACTGTCCAGAGTTTATGGAAGAACGGAGTCTTGCTTACAACAGTCTTCAATCATCGATACGTGACATCTCCAGTGAAATTCCATTATCCCATAAGACATAGCCTTCACGTGTTTGTAATGAAGTCGCTTCAACACACAGGGAAAATATCCAATCGGCTGTAACGATGAAAGTATGCATAGTTAACAGCTTTAGATGACAAGGAATTCGGCATTATATGCAAAAATGATCAGCATAACAACGTTTTATGTTTAATTCCACCTAGTATAAAATTGAAGCGCCACTCAAGCCAGCGTTACAGTAAAAATTGTACTGCTTAATGAGTTATAGAATATAAATAAAAGGGACGGTATTACAAAATGAAAATTATGAAAAGGATGAAAGACGTTGATTGACTTTTGACTTGAAGATGTGAAAATTGAAGATTTCAGGGAAATCGATCCCGACCAGGCAGCTCAGATACAGTCACTTTCTTACCGTCGCAATTTGGCTTCTCTGTTGCTTTTCTACAAGTACTTTCACGGCTTCTACTCTGAGGAACATAGCTCTCTGGTTCCCCCTATGTATGAATTTGCTTGAGCCACAAGATTAGCAACTAGGTCCCACCCTTTTACTGTGAAATCAAATTCTACTCCATCAGCTTCTTTTCTCGCACTTCCCGCCTGTGGAATACCCTTCCGTTTACTTGCTACCCCGACAGCTTCAATCTCCAGGAGTTGAAATGTAAAGTCAATAGTCATCTCCTATCTTGCTAACTTGCATCTTCTCTCTCATGCTCCTTTCTCCGTCCACTTTACTCTCAGTATCTTAACACTTTTTTTACCTACTTCCTGACACACCCTGTAAAATGTCACTCTTTCTTATAGCTTTCACCCTATGTAATCCCATGCGCACTGGTGGCAGTAGACTGCCTTGGTGGGGCGATATGATTATATATCAAAAAAGCACTTGTTAGAGAGTTTATTTTATGCGCCGCTTAGATGTGGCACAAGGCCGAAAATATGGGGCACTCAGTGAGTGCCGAAATCACTACTCAGTTATAATAAGGTCTAGAGCGAAAGGTTTACTAACCATTACACCACCTTGAGGTGTCCTATCACTTATTAGAGAGTGTTACAAAAAATTGTAGTTTTGTGAAAAATGAAGCTATATAGGTTTTTCTTTTTATACTTGAAACACAGGGGAGATAATGCTAGTTCGACTTTGTGGAAGTGATATAGCGTGTTTCAGCTGTAAAAGTTTGAACTTGGTGGAATATCATAAAAATGGCGATAGAGCAGTGATAGAAATGATCGATCCATGCGAATAAATCCTCTTAATTTGCTTCTTGGAGCTGAAATATCGAGTTTAGCCACGCAAACCGAGTTGTTGATATCACCTTGCTACAGAAATATATTCGTTAATCAACAACGTCTCCTGCATGCTTATTTCAGTTTGTCATAATTCGTCAACTTATACGGGCGAGCACAGTTGACATTTCCTTTAAAAGTGTCATGAATTCAACGACGCGAACATATTTAATTAAAGGACGAAATGACAGTGCTAGCACCCAGAGCGGCGAACATTATCTCAATCATAGAGGGAAGATATTTTATATTTATTGTGACTTTCTAATATATATAAGATAGTTATCCCCCAAATGCTAATATATATATATATATATATATATATATATATATATATATATATATATATATATATATAACATAGTGATGATCCACGTATACTGTCTTAGGAAAGAATATTAATAAAAAGTTTTGAATTTAAAAATGTACTTTCTTTGGACAGTATTTGTTTATTTTTATTATTGTATTTTATATTTCAGACCGCCCTCGGTCCTTTATCGTTTCTGATGAAGGACCGAGGGCGGTCTGAAATATAAAATACAATAATATATATATATATATATATTAGCATTTGGGGGTTAAATAACTTATTTCAAAACATTTCGTTAGCCACAAAATTAATAAAATTAATTCCTGCCAACATATTAAGCCAATGTTATCGAAGATGACTGCTAAAGAAAGAAAACATTTACAGAGAAAAAATGCTGATATCCCGGTCAAAATATCTGACTGTTGTTAGCAGAGAAGTTCTTCATTCAAATAAAAAAGTTAAACAGATAGAGAAAATGAGAGAATCAACAATAAGGAAGTGTAAATATTCTCGAAGATAAAGGAGAGGCTGGGGGTAGCGTAAATGTGGCTCTACAGAAGGATGCTGAGGATGCCATAGACTGAGCAAATGACGAGATGTTGGGGAGGATGGAAACGAGGAGAAAACATACTTAACATAAGGAAGAGACAGATGAGGTTTCTGGGACATGTAATGAGGAAGAAAGACCTGAAGAATTTAACACTCACAAGACAGATAGAAAGAAAGAGTGACAGGGCTAAGCAGTGCGAGAAATATTTGATAGACCTGAACAAATGGATAGTAGCGCGGCGTTTGGGAGTGATACGAAGAGGAAGAATATTGAGAACGACAAAAGAGAGATTCAAATAGAAGTCCATGATTGCCTAGATCCTGAACGAACACAGAACATGAAAAAGAAAGCGTAGGATGAAAATGAAAGTCTGACAAAAGGAGTGATACTAGAGCTGTGAAACTTTGCATGCATTAATTTCAACTCTTCCTTCTCATAACTGCATTGTTTTCTGCTAGGTAAACAGTCATCTCCATTGCATTCACTTACGCACAAATACCATTGGGAAAGGTATTAATCTGTCTATTCCTTCCTTCCAGTTATGAGTTAAATAACAGGATAGATTGGGTTCTATAGCCTTGGTCGGCAACCAGTCTACCGCAGAAAGCAATGGCAACCTACTGCGGGATAATCTTCTACCCAGTCAGTCATGTCTCTTTCGAGACATGATCGCCCAAGCGTGTATCACGTATGGCACTTGACTGACTGAATATAATAGTTGGAATAATGATTAAGGCTTACATTGGTCATAAAATGGGGGATCAGTTTATTACTTCATAACAATAGGAAACCGATCCCCCACTAATTACTACATAATAATATAATAGATTTCTTTTCTCTTTACCTATGAGTCAAATAACAGGATAGATTGGGTTCTATAGCCTTGGTCGGCAACCAGTCTACCGCAGAAAGCAATGGCAACCTACTGCGAGATAATCATTTGTCCAGTCAGTCATATCTCTTTCAAGACATGATCGCCCAAGCGTATACCACGTATGGCACTTAACTAACGGAAACGGTCATCTGACTGTTCGATGATGACTTCAAAACTAATGAGTAGTAATTTCTTTTGACAATGGACAAAATTTGGTATCGTGTTATAACTAAATACATGCAGAAATAGAGTTTAACTCTTATTCGTGCTGTCATGGTTGCTATATTAGGGAATAATCCTCCAGCTTTATCAACAGTGCAAATATAAAGAGCTTAATTTAGGAGGTGAACGGATAGTCTTTAAAATGATTCATTGTGTAGATGTCCACCGAGAAAAACGGGATCGTAATGGATGACGGACCATTGCTATTAACATATTCTGTGAGAAGGTTGATAATATTCTGCACAATTACTTTGGCACGTCGAAGGTTCTTCTCGGTAGGTGCCCCGTCTTCCTAAATCTGGTCAAAAGTTCACCAGGCTAATAACATCATGGTGTAATCTGAGATTGTTTGAGGCAGATCCAGCTGGTTATCTTGAACGTTCCTTAGCCAATGATAAGTGTTGCGTTTGGCGTTTTGAGACAATCCGTGAAATTTAAACAGCCCATATCACCTGCTTGTATAAAGACAACATTCGTTTCATATGCAGGGAAGATGACCGTATCACTATTTTTAGTATTCAAAAGGCATTGTACTTATTGCCTATCTTCAAAAGGGCCACTCCATTAATCGAGAGTACTATATCGACTTGCTGAATCATTTAAGAAAGGCTATTATGACAAACGCTTATGAAAGCTGAAGAAAAGTATCACCAGCACAATACCTCAGTACAGAAGTTTGTTGTTTTAATGGCTGCTAAGCGTGATTGTGGCTTTGAACTGGCTGATTCTTCTATTATGACTACCATCTGTTCCCCAACATAAAAAAAAACTTGGCAGGGAACCAATATCGGAGTATCGCAGTGAAGATGTCATATCTTCGGTTGATGACTTCATTGACCACCAAGATGAAAACTTCGTCAATGAGATTCAAGCAAAGCAACATCGATATAAAAAGTGTGTAAACCGCAAGGAGGATTATTTTGAAAAGAAAAGTTCATTCATTTACATTCAATGAGAGTATTTTAGTCGGCCCATTAACATTTCAGCCGAACCTCACCGAGGTGGCAGAACAATACCTAGAAGACGTGTGCTAAGTATCTACAGCACAGTATCCGTGCTAAGGGATATTAATACAAATAAGACAAACACCATAAGACAGAACAACAAATAGCAGAAGAGAGGAGAGGTTAAGTCGTTAGAGTCTTAGAGTCCGATGTTAATCGTCAATGACACACTGAATTATTTACGGTCTCCCCACGTGGGCAGAAGCCCGAGGTAAATGCTGTACAAGTCTAATTAACGTGGGTAAAATCGAGCTCGTATGCTCGGACAAAATTTTTGTCTTTTTTTTTCCAGACGAAGATTTACCCTTAGGTGAAGCCCCTTCTGGGTTCCTTTTTACCTGAAGACAACGTGAAACGACTGACGCACGTAGTTAATCAACTCAGACTGTCAATGACAGCCCGAAATACCAGATTGCTATTAGTTTTTATTTTTATCGCTACTTCAGTCCACAGACCATTCCATTCTTAAAAGCGCTAGATGGGTGTTAGCTGCTCTACAACACCTCCCCTGAAATGTTTCGTCCATGGAAGAGATATTTTGTTCTTTTGAAATCGATCTCGATCTGGAACGTCTTTCCTCAGCGTCATTGTTGTACCACGAGAGGCATCGGCGCATCGAACATGTCGCATATTATTTCCATGGGTTCTTCCCTACGCTGTTTAGTAGCGTATCTTTTTTATGGTTTACGTGCCTCTTTATAACCCATCTTGAATGTTTTATAGTATACATAAGGGGTTTTCAAACTTTTTGATTACGGACCCCTTTATTAAAAATTTATCCATGGGTGACACTTGCACCCTGAAAAAAAGTAAATTTGAACCACAAGATCTTGCATGTGTAAAATAACTTTTGTATAAATAACGTTGACACATCATGAGCGATAGTGCAAGCTTTTGTCATTTAATAACATTAATAAGTAAAGATAAATATCCAGACATTGAAAATTTATACTTTGAATTTCACGTGATGAGTTAATCCACGGAGCTCCTATCTTATCCTTGCGGACTTTCTGTGGTCCGCGGATCACAATTTGAAAACCCCTGGTCTACATCATGTGGCCAATTCGCTTGTTTATAATGCTTTCTTCTCATGACACTTTATCGGGCTGTGAATTTTAAAATAAACTGTCACTAAAGGAGAAGCGTTTTCCGCTGCACATAGTTCTGTCACTCATAATTTTTTTTATTTCGTTTCCGTTTATCGAAAACTGATTTGATCTTCCTTGCAAATATTAATTCTGCAGGAGACATTCATGCATTAGCGTTTGGTGTGGAAAGTCTGTAGAACCTCATGTTTTGGTTCTATTCCGTCTGCCTTCTTTATTAACTTTTTAACAACCTATATAAATCGTTCTATAAACCCGTTAGATCTTGGATGTCAAATTAGTCACTGTATGCATTTTGCAAAAATTTGCAAATTCTCTTGATGAGAGTTGTGTCCCATTGTCTGATACGATCGTATCCGGGACATCAAATCTTACAAATAATTCGTCCAGAAACTATATTGTCGTTTTTGTTGTCCGCAATTTGCATTTGAATACTTCTGGTCATTTTGAAAAGCTGTCCTCCACAACCAAGTAGTATATACACCTTACCGACCCTGCATAATCTATGTCTATCCTACACCAAGGTTTGTCGATTTTTGGCCATGGGTTAAACTTTATGGGTGGTGATTTTGCCGTTAACTGGCAATGCTTGCAATTTTTGATCAAGTTTTCAACGTCTTTATCCATTTCATTCCAATACATGAAACTTCTCTTTAGCACTTTCATACGTGAAATGTTCAATTGTCCAGTACGGAAATTTCTTAATATGCTTTTTGTTAATACTGCCAAAATGATCACCCGTTTACCGTACTTTAATATGTCTACACAAATAGAAAGAAATATTTTCCTTATTTTCCTTTTCTTCCAATAAATATTTTTTAGTGAGCTATGAACTTGTCATACATTGCTTTAGTTTTAATTTCGTCAATTGTGACAGGTAATTCACTTATCGTGTTATACATAACATTTTTTTATGAAGCTATGACTGTTTCTTCCAATGGTTCGGTCATTCTCGAAATCAATACCGATAATCCGTTTGAATGCGCTATCCTTTTTTAAGCTAGAATAAATAAGGTGTGTTGCCTTCCCTCTGCATATATGGAATCGTCGATTGCTCAACATCTAGGGAGGAATATAGCATGTGCTAAGTCCTATAAGAAGGAGTGGTTTCAAATCTAAGCTTATTTATAAATGGAACTTTGTGTGTGTGTGTCTGTGTGTGTGTGTCCGTTACCTATAGACTTCGAAACGGCTGAACCGATTTTCTTGAAAATGTACACAGTTGTACTAAAAGCGTCTGCGATTGTTCTTAGCTAGGTTTTGTGTCGAGGTACCCCCGATAAATATCGAAAATCGATAATCGAAAAAATAGGGTTATAGGAGTGGTCCGATTTTAATCAAATTTGATACACTCATTGACAAAGATATAAGAAACGATATTCAGAAGTTTCAAGGCTACAATTCTTACAAGAGTGTAGAATATCAATAATATATATATATATATATATATATATATATATATATATATATATATATATATAAAAGATAAGATGTTTGTGTGTGTGTCTGTTTGTCTGTATGTCTGTATTTTTTCAGCCCTTTTATTTTAGTTTTTGCTTCGGGTTTGGCTCTAAGTAGGTATAATTGTAGTTCTTAGTCTCAGCCATGATACCATTTTCTCAGAGGACTTATTTAGCCTTCAAAATGCATTTTCCGACGAAAAAAACTTATGTGATATCGATACCGGTAGATCAAAATTTGACTTACATCCATTCATTTTTTTTCAATCTACGGTTGCGTTTTAACTGGAAACAACTATTGCTTTTTAGTCTTTCGTGCCAACGTCCAAAGAGTCTGAGCTCCAGGACCATGGATTAATTTTAAAGCTTTCATTACACCCGAGCAACGCCGGGCTATACTGCTAGTTAAACATAAGGCTGGTTCCAATAATCACATAAAGATTTTGGAATCAGTCTGTATATCATTACGGAAACCTACTCTCTGCTGGTAGAAGGACTTTTTAAAGTCTCTAAATAAGTTAGTGGATATTTTAATTGTCCCTCGCTAATTATTTACACGTGATTTCTCCTCCCTTATATATGTATATAATTAAAGTTGTTTTTTTTTATTTAAATATGTTTCGAGATTTTTACCTAGTTATCAAGCAATGTTAGCTCATTTTTGTGAAAATGATTTTCATTTGAATAAAGGAAACAATGTTTCTTAATTATGGATATGAGATAACAGAAAAAAATTATGTGTGTGTTCAGAATAGAGATTCACTTTAAATTTGAAAAAAAGGTTATATTTTGTCACAATGGTCTTGATTATAATAGGAAGGATTGTCTCTTTGAGCTACACGTGATATCCATTTTAGCTGATGCAGTTGTTAAAAGCTCTCAAGTGATGTGATTTCTCTGATTTGATAGAGTAATTTGTGATTCTTTATCGTCAGTCCATGAGATTCGAAGAAGTATCGTTTTCGACATGATCCACATTATTCACTCACTCAAAGCCATTTTTAACCATTGATCTTTTTATACATTCATAAGGAAACGACTAATATTACCATTGACATAAATTTGGCTTGAATGCTGAAATTACTGCTTGTAATTCAGAAACAGAAAAAGCAACGAGAAATTTAATCTGATTTACTAGTTGTAGTTATTATTAACAGTGGATTATATAACTTCCCAGTGGGATCCTTTTGCGTTTGCATGTTGAGGATCAAAATGAGACCGATCACAAGTTTGTAACTTAATTACAATGGCTAATACTTCATCTTCAGAATCTGATAAAGTATTGGATTATCTTTAGAAAGGTGCTGACGGTCTTGGATTTCTTGAATATTCCGTTGTCTCTAGAGGGAAATCATTCACTGTGCAATAAATTAGAAATGTCACCTAATATTTCGGTGCATGTAAGACAAACTTAATGCCGTCTTAACCGGTCAAATTCGGGTCCGGATAATTCCATTATCACTTTCTTATACTGTTCAAATATCGCGCTATAGCACGTAAAACTTCTACATATTTCTTTAAAATTATAGCCGTCAATTTGTGGAATAGACTCCCGTGTAAACTTTCCCTCGAACCTCGCTGGTCTTGGGTATGACAGTTGACTGCATCCGGCAGCAAGGCCTCTGATTTGGAGGTTGTGAGGAGCATGGAACCACCTCTTAATTGCTGGTGTTCCCAGGTCCACCCTGACCCGGTGTGGTAACACCTGTTAGGGTCCCAGCTACAAGTAAATAGTTAACCCTCAAAATGAGGTAAAAAAAATATGGGAGTATAAAAAAATTTGATGGAAATATATACACAAAAATAAACTTTTATAGAAAAAATACACCTTTTTGAAGGAAAACTATTACCAACAATACGTTTTTGAAGAAAAAACTATTTCTAAAACACATTTTTGAAGGAAAAGAATTATTCTCAGCAAAACATTTTTAATACAAAATTAGAAGACATTTTCAGTTTTCTAAAATAAAGAAAAGAATAAAAACAAAAAAAAATTCATTCAAATCTGACTAAAGCAAACTTCTCACTATAACCGAACATTAAAAAATACTTTTAAACCCCACCTTCTTGGCATTAAATAACCCACAGAGGTGTTGATATGCCATTAAACATAACTCAAACTCAAACTCGAACCTCGTAAACTTAACCTTTTCAAGTTAACGATCAGTCATTTTTTGTTATTTTTACATTAACACTCGACAATAAATAAACCTGGAGCCTGTGATATTTCGTAAAATGCTGATGCAGATTTCTTTTATCAGCTATTTAAATCCCACGGCTCGGAAATATGAATAATTCCCTATATAGAACAAAGCAGTATTTGTCTATACTTCTGAGATATGGTAGTATTTAGTATTTATTTTATTTGCACTGTTATTCTCATCTTTATTGCCATGTTTACGTCGTTTCGTTCCTTGTACAACCCAGCCTTCCTTGCACCTGATGAAGGCCGGAGCGTACAACGACCAAAACGTCGTAAATATGACAATAAAGATGATAACAACATCCCGAGCAGTGTAAATAATGTGAAACAAATTAATATTTCGGACCTTGTTTTGACAATATAAAAAACACTCAACACTGATCTCGGGCTCACATGGAATGATTCTCTTATTCCATTGTATTATTAATGACATTGCTACTCTATAAATTATATCATTATCAAAATTATTTCACAGTCGCTTCTATTTCAGATGTTATTGTAGCAGATGCTCTGAATAGTATGGAAGGGGCATGTAAGCAGCGAAAAATACTTAAGGAAAATAAAAACAAAGAATTTTTTTATCCAGAATCAGAAAAGCCGCTAAAAAATTTCTTGATCACATATTGAGGAAAGAGGACGTAGAGAATTTGAAACTCAAAGGACTTATAAAAAATGGATTGTGGGAGGCAGTGGACCATCAATCTAGGCAGTTCGTGTTGAATGGATGTCGGAATAAGGACCAGAAAATGAAACAAATACAAGGAATATGAAGTTGTGGAGAGCCATCATAGCTAAAAAGAAGACGGCACACATAAGCGGATACACTTACTGGGATTCAGAGAATTTTATGAGAGCAATTTAAAATGGGTCTTCGGATGTGCATTGTGGTGCAGTGGATATCGATTCGAAACGACAAATCGGGGTGTCGATTTCGAATTCCAGTTGAATCCTTTGCATTCACTTACGCACAAATACACGTGGGAAAGGTATTAACCCATCTCTTCCCTCTAGTTATGGATTAAATAATATGATAGATTGGGTTCTATAGTCTTGGCTGGCAATGGCAAACTACTGCGGTATAATCTTCTGCCCAGTCAGTCATGTCTCTTTCGAAAAGCGTGTATCACGTATGGCACTTAATTGGTTAACTAAGGGCCGAAGAAGGAACTCGTCAGTCAGTGACTTAGGTAAAAATGAAACGATATCTAACAGCACTGCTGAAATGTGATCTAAGAATGATAAGAGTTGAAACTGTGCCCCTGAAGAAAAACCCAGAATCGGACGGCCATTTGTCGATTATTTTGATTTAAAACACAAAGGACAGGAAAAACCAACGACCATCATTTAAATTCATTTTAATAGAGGAAGAGTTATCGAAGGACACATGCAAAGAATTGCGTAAGCATAACAATAACGGAGCTCCTCAGATGTACATCATAATAAAAAAAAACGAAAATTCTTTTGATACACCCTACATACGAATTTACTCGAGTCACAATATTAGTAACTAGGTCCCACTCTTTTACTGTGAAATCAATAAGATGTAAACTCAAATTCTACTCTAACAGCTTATTTTCTCGCACCTCCCTCCTGTGGAATTCCTTTCCGTTTACTTACTTCCCCGACAGCTACAACCTATAAGAATTTAAATGTAAAGTCAATAGTCATCTTCTATTTCACTAACTTGCATCCTCTCTCTCATGTTCTTGTCTCATTTCTGCAGTATTCTCATCCTTCTCCTAAGCGCTTCCTGACACCCCCTGTATTCTGTCACTCCTTCTCATAACCTTCATACTATGTAACCCCCTGCACAAGAGTAGCGGTGTAATACCTTGCTTGGGGCGATACGATTATAAAAAAATACGGAATGTAGTCTCAGGTTTCCTTTTTTTTTTTCAAACAACCTGTATCTATTTTAGAGCTTGATACAACAAACCTTTCTCATTTTCTGCTTATTCAGGAAAATGTGGAAGTCGTCATAGCCTCTGGTCACAGAGAAAAAAATTAGTAATTTTGCTAAACATTTTACAAATCTAAGCAATGAATTACAGATTGAATTCTAGTTGTTATACAAGACACGTAATCAATACTTTCTTCTATCTTGATTTTAGTAATTTAACAATGCCATCTGTTCCAAAACAGATTTTCTGATAAGAACGTTTTAATTTTTTGTTAATTTATGCTTAAATTATTTCAACGTTCAGGTTATTTTACATTCTACGATTATTAAATAAGAACGTTTTAATTTTTTGTTAATTTATGCTTATATTATTTCAACGTTCAGGTTATTTTACATTCTACGATTATTAAATAAGAACGTTTTAATTTTTTGTTAATTTATGCTTATATTATTTCAACGTTCAGGTTATTTTACATTCTACGATTATTAAATAAGAAGGTTTTAATTTTTTGTTAATTTATGCTTATATTATTTCAACGTTCAGGTTATTTTACATTCTACGATTATTAAATAAGAAGGTTTTAATTTTTTGTTAATTTATGCTTATATTATTTCAACGTTCAGGTTATTTTACATTCTACGATTATTAAATAAGAAGGTTTTAATTTTTTGTTAATTTATGCTTATATTATTTCAACGTTCAGGTTATTTTACATTCTACGATTATTAAATAAGAACGTTTTAATTTTTTGTTAATTTATGCTTATATTATTTCAACGTTCAGGTTATTTTACATTCTACGATTATTAAATAAGAACGTTTTAATTTTTTGTTAATTTATGCTTATATTATTTCAACGTTCAGGTTATTTTACATTCTACGATTATTAAATAAGAACGTTTTAATTTTTTGTTAATTTATGCTTATATTATTTCAACGTTCAGGTTATTTTACATTCTACGATTATTAAATAAGAACGTTTTAATTTTTTGTTAATTTATGCTTAAATTATTTCAACGTTCAGGTTATTTTACATTCTACGATTATTAAATAAGAACGTTTTAATTTTTTGTTAATTTATGCTTAAATTATTTCAACGTTCAGGTTATTTTACATTCTACGATTATTAAATAAGAACGTTTTAATTTTTTGTTAATTTATGCTTATATTATTTCAACGTTCAGGTTATTTTACATTCTACGATTATTAAATAAGAACGTTTTAATTTTTTGTTAATTTATGCTTATATTATTTCAACGTTCAGGTTATTTTACATTCTACGATTATTAAATAAGAACGTTTTAATTTTTTGTTAATTTATGCTTATATTATTTCAACGTTCAGGTTATTTTACATTCTACGATTATTAAATAAGAAGGTTTTAATTTTTTGTTAATTTATGCTTATATTATTTCAACGTTCAGGTTATTTTACATTCTACGATTATTAAATAAGAACGTTTTAATTTTTTGTTAATTTATGCTTAAATTATTTCAACGTTCAGGTTATTTTACATTCTACGATTATTAAATAAGAACGTTTTAATTTTTTGTTAATTTATGCTTATATTATTTCAACGTTCAGGTTATTTTACATTCTACGATTATTAAATAAGAACGTTTTAATTTTTTGTTAATTTATGCTTATATTATTTCAACGTTCAGGTTATTTTACATTCTACGATTATTAAATAAGAACGTTTTAATTTTTTGTTAATTTATGCTTATATTATTTCAACGTTCAGGTTATTTTACATTCTACGATTATTAAATAAGAACGTTTTAATTTTTTGTTAATTTATGCTTATATTTTTTTCAACGTTCAGGTTATTTTACATTCTACGATTATTAAATAAGAACGTTTTAATTTTTTGTTAATTTATGCTTAAATTATTTCAACGTTCAGGTTATTTTACATTCTACGATTATTAAATAAGAACGTTTTAATTTTTTGTTAATTTATGCTTATATTATTTCAACGTTCAGGTTATTTTACATTCTACGATTATTAAATAAGAACGTTTTAATTTTTTGTTAATTTATGCTTATATTATTTCAACGTTCAGGTTATTTTACATTCTACGATTATTAAATAAGAAGGTTTTAATTTTTTGTTAATTTATGCTTATATTATTTCAACGTTCAGGTTATTTTACATTCTACGATTATTAAATAAGAACGTTTTAATTTTTTGTTAATTTATGCTTATATTATTTCAACGTTCAGGTTATTTTACATTCTACGATTATTAAATAAGAACGTTTTAATTTTTTGTTAATTTATGCTTATATTATTTCAACGTTCAGGTTATTTTACATTCTACGATTATTAAATAAGAACGTTTTAATTTTTTGTTAATTTATGCTTATATTATTTCAACGTTCAGGTTATTTTACATTCTACGATTATTAAATAAGAACGTTTTAATTTTTTGTTAATTTATGCTTAAATTATTTCAACGTTCAGGTTATTTTACATTCTACGATTATTAAATATCCCATCAAAGAAGAACTCTGTGAATATGAAGTTAGCAAGCTAACCTTACAGTTCATTACTATTATAGTGAGTTCGATCCACGCTGGGTATATCATAATTGTCATTGTATAAAAATTGGCCATGGTCATGTATAACTGGCAAAAATACCCAACAAACGGAATAAACCATTTCTAATAACGAAAGAAAGAAAAATAACCGTAAAAAATTATGCTAAGCAATCAATATATATGCAAGACAAAACTAGACAAAGCAATAAGGTAAAAAATAGAAAAAATGGTGATCACAAGCAAAAGGGATAGAGACCAGTGATTGTGGCGGTATGACTTCCAGAAAAGAAATAACAAAATTTATATATTTATTGTATAAATATACACAATTGTGGCACAAGGCCCATGGGGATTTAGAGAGAGACTGGCCGATACTGACTATCCCATACCTAATTAACCACAATCACGGCCTTTCCAGACAATTTGACCATTCACTACAAGAATTCGTCCATCTTCCTAATATTCAAAACCGACCTGCACCACAATACCACATATAAACAGGGAACCTACAAACACCCAAAGCTTAAAAGGTTTAAATAGATAAAACATTTTCTGTGGTGAAAGTTTGAAGATTAACCCAAAAAATAAACTAAAATATAACAAACGCACAAATTAAAATAAATACGTGCTACTAAGTCCAGTCCTACCCATGACCTCACATGCGGCTGATGTACTCTACCTTTAGGCAGAATAAAGAGTCTCCTTAAAAAGAGGGATGTCAAAGTAAATAGTGGTATGGGAAAAAGTCATTAGACTCACTCGTGATGAAAACGAGACAAAACAAACTAGGGAGGTTGGGGATCTCGACATGGATAATAACTAAATAGGGTGCGGGAGCAGGCAACGAACATAAATAACAAAGTACAAAAGAGGAGTGTAGCTTAACCAGGAAAGGAATCCTACAGGAAACCGCTCCTTTGTGTATAAGGGGACCTAAAAAAGAAATAGAAATTTATAAGATGAAACCAATAATTGGTCTTATTGGCTAAAAAAAAAAAAATCCTAGCATGCTTCTGTACGATTCATTTATAAATTTAAGAAAGAAATGTTTTTAGCAGTCATTCCTATAATGAATTAGGCACCTCGACATGGTATGTCTTGCTAGAAGTTGTGAATTTGATCCTCACTGAGTGTTTTATACTTTCAGCCTTGTGCTAAGCTAAGCTACACAATTCTTACTAGGAATGAGTGGTTGGGTCGTGAATTTGATTAGCTAAGTCTAGGATAGAAAGTGTTGACCATCTCACTCATTTTTCCCTTTAGTGTTGGGCCACAAATATTTTAATATTTACAATTATATATATTAATTCCTGCTAGCCCTTCTGTTGCATTTATAAATTATTTATAATGAATATTTATTCCTACCAGGATTGAAACCAAAAGTCACCTTGTGATAGACTTAAGTAAAATGAATAAATTCTAACAGGTTTTTCCGCTGTAGCGATATGGTTAACAAGGCTTGGAAGTCACGATCACCGTAGAGAATTCGATTAAAGATTATCTTAATCATAAAAAACGTATATCTCCAATCTTATTTTATATGTCATTGGTATCAATTCCAACTGTGTCTTGTCACAGTCATTCGGCTGAATCGAAAATCATGTATTTCTTTTTCTTCGGAAAACCTGTGTACGATGAAACCACAAAAACAACTGGCTATAACAACTCAATTCAGTTAGATAGCTTGAAGCCGTAGAGAGATGGTTAATGTTTATTTAATTCGGCCTTGCGTCATACATAACCGAACTCCCTACAGCTTACAAGTGTTATCCAGAATTATCATCAGAAGGTTGGCATCAGAAAGTTGGAAGGTTGTGTGAATTACTGTGGAAGAGTGGAAGAATAAAAATATGCAATTTTCATGTTAAAATAGAAATTTATTTAAAAAAAAGAATAACATGAATTGTGGTAGAAATTAATGTTCATTGGGAATGTTAAAGGTATCAAAAAATGAAGAAATGTTCGTAGTAATAATTTGGTGGAACGTGTTTATGCGTACGTACGTAAGTACCTAAGTATGTATTAGCGTTTGTTCAGTAGGAATGTTATTGGATGGAGAAGAAGAAGTAAAAGGAATCAGCACATGAGAAAGAAGAAGAAAGAGAACAAGGTGCGGCGTAACCTATGTCCGGGTCGACTTGAAGTTGAAGTTACATTTTAGTTGTGTCTCTCTCGCTCATCTCATCTGACTGACTGATTGACTGGCGCTGACCGGAGCCTTTTATTCTAAGCAGATTTTTTGCACTGGATTGCTAAGTCCCTTTATCGCTCCCATTGGTCAGAAAATCAGTTTAACATCTACTTGCGAAATCCAGTTTCGACTTTTTCTTTAAGCACATGGTCAATCCTTTTTCTTTTTGGGAAAAAAGCAGGATTTCACACGTCCTTGTAAATTTTTTGTAAAAGTGAAGAAGGTTGATCTGAATTCTTAATTTCCTATTCCACAAGCTCTCATTCGTAAAATACGCGATAGAGGCGACTTTAGAATGAAGTTCCAAGAAGTTGCAATAAAAATCAAGTGAAGTTCATATGAAATCAATATCGGAAAAAAGGAAAATAACTAACCATAAATTTGAGATAAATTCAATAGGTAATGAAAAACCATGATTTTACGTAGGATAGAGATAGTGGAGTGGTATCCTGTTGCCTTCTCCACGGTGTTTTATTGAGACACCAACTCTAGTTAGCTGGCTGTTGACTCATTAAGAGTTCTTCCGCCCTTTGTAGGTTTTTTCTTTTGCTTTATCCTACCGGGTTGCTAATATCCCGTATATATATATATATATATATATATATATATATATATATATATATATAAAGAGGAGTGGAAGAAAGAACAAATATTAAAATAATGCTGGACAACATCATCAAAGATGAAGGAAAAATTTGAAGCAACTGAATTGTGGTTCTACAGAAGGATGCTACGAATCTCATGGATCGTGCATGTGAGCAATGATGAGGTCTTGGAAATGATAGAAACAAAAAGGAAATTAATACCGAGCATCAGGAAGAAACAGCTGAAGTTTCTGGAACACGCACCGAGGAAGAAGCGCCTGGAGAACATGATACTAACAGGCCAGATAGAGGGAAAAAGAGACAGGGGAAAGCAACGGATAACATATTTGAAGGGCCTAATCAGGTGGATGACGGAACGAGGGTTGCGTGGTGTAACAGGAGAAGGCATGTTCAGAGCCACCAGGGATAGGGAAGCGTGGAGAGCCATGATCGCCTACGTCCTGAAGGGACATGGCACATAGAAGAAGAATGAAAAACCTCAGATTTACTTCAGATTGTCTTTTGCATAATGTTTAACGTACAGTAAAATAAATAAGAGCAAGTGTTACCATTATGTCTTAGCTTGAAAAGTCTGTCATATTTGGTATATGTGGTGCGAGCTTTTGCCCAGCAGCTCTTTTATGGGGAGAAGCCACATTAATTGAGAACAGATAGTTATCAAGTGATCTTCGACCTGCCAAAAAATAAGTGTCCGTTGAGTTATTTTTTTAGAACAGTTATAAAGAAAGAGAAGACGAGATAAGAGATGGCAAAAGGCGAAGAAGAGAGAGGAGGAGGGGGTTGGATAATTATGAAGTGGGAGGAGGAACATAAGGAAAAGACAGTGGAGGAGTAACATGAGAAGTATAGACAAAGAAGAAGAAAGAGTATGATGAAAAATATATTAAGAGGAGAAAAAGTAGGAGGAAAAGAGAAAGTAGAAGGGAAGAAGTAAAGAGAACAAAACATGCGGTATCAGAGAGAAAGACAATGAAAGAAGAGAAAAAAGAAGACTGAAAGTGAAGAAGAAGGAGGAGGAAGAGTAGAAGTGTAGGCAGAAGAAAGAGGAGATTAAGAAATAAGAAGAGAGGAGAAACAAAGAGGAGTAGGTAGAGAGTGATGAGGAGGCGGAGAAAGAGAAGCAGAAGAAGAATAAATAGAAGGATGAATGCAAGCCAGTAGGGAAAGACGAGTATTCGGGATTAGAGGAAGAAATGGTAAAGTAAATAGCACAGATAGGAGACAAAAAGAAGACAACGAAAAATAGGAGACGACAAAGGGTTTGATCTAGGGAAAGGAAGAGAAATATAAGGAAGGAAGAAGAAGAAGAAAAGGAAGAAGAAGAAAAAGAAGAAGAAGAAAAGTTATAAGAGGAAATTCGAAAGGGAAAGAAAGGACAAGGAAAAGGGAAAGCTGCATTACGGAAAGGGAAGAAGAAAGTTAAAAAGAAGAATTGAAAAAGACGAACTGAGGAGGGAAAGAAGGAAAACGAAACAAGAGGTGAGTTTAAGTTTGAGTTTTGTTTAACGGCATATCAACACATCTGTGGGTTATTTAATGCCAAAAACTTAGTTTTAAGGTATTTTTTTAATGTTCAGTTATCGTGAGAAGATTGATTTAATCTAATTTTAAACTTTTTTATTTTATTTTAGAAACTGAAGATGTCTTCAAGTTTTGTATTTAAAAATATATTGTTAGTAATTTTTATCTTCCTTAAAAATGTCTTATGGTAATAATTCTTTTTCTTTCTTCAAAACTGTATTGTTGGTCATATCTTTTCTTCATAAATGTATATTTTTCTATAAACGTTTTGACCCTAGTTTGGGGTTGACTATTTGCCCATAGCTGGGATCCTAACAGGTGCTACCACACCGGGTCAGGGTGGACCTGGGAACAACAGCAATTAAGAGGCGGTTCCATGCTCCTCACTACCTCCCAATCAGAGGCCTTACTGCTGGATGCAGTTTACCGTCATACCCAGGACCAGAAAGAGGTGAAAGAACAGATGAAATAAAATGAGAGAGAGGAAGAGAGAGTGGGGGAAAGAGAATGAACAGACGAATAGGGACGGATAAGGAAGATTTAGAAGATGAAAAGAACGTAGAAAAGAAGTAGGAAAAATTGATGAGAGGAAGAAGGGGAAGATTTAAAGGTGAGAAAAAAGAACAAAAAATGTAGAGGAAGAAAAAAAGGAGAAAGAAAGGAAGGAGAAAAGAATGAATAATTGAGAAAACAAAGAAAAATTTAACGGAATATAAACATCGTAATAAAACAAAATATTTTCACAGATTCAACTCCGAAATATCAACCAATTCTTTGGGGGTTTGGGTAAGGGTTAGAAACCTTATTTTTCTTATCATTCCCATTCTTAGAACCAGCAATTTCAGTCCAATATTCATGTTATGCCAGAATTGTTAGACATCCAAATTGTAAACACACTACAAACAAGGTTGGGGGTTAAGGATGGGCAAAGAGTAAAACTTGACAACCTTGGACCTGTCTCTTTGTTTTCAATGTCGGCGCTTCCTTTCATGCGGATTTTCCCCGTTCGTCTCTGTGTATTGTAGCAATGAGCTTCTCGTCCGTGTTGTATAATCTCACGGAAAATCACCATTCTTCTCGGGGAACGTTGCCTGGCAACAAGGCTCTGAAAATACAAAAGAGAGAACAAGAAATTTCTAAAGAAACTTTTCTCAACACTTGGTTTAGATTTCTGCCATTTAATATGATCTTTCGATCGAATTGAGAGGAAAAAAGGATGGAAGAAATGTAAGATTTCTGATTAATACAAAAAAGAATACCTTTGTGATTATGAACAAAAGTAAATCATTTCCATTCTTTTAAAAACCTAAGATTTTATCAAAAAAGAACGTACATTGTCAGTTTGTTGAAATGTATATTGACATTTTTGCTCCTGTTATTTCTTAAGCTTTACAGTGCAAGGCCAGAATTAGGTAAACGGTTTTAAAATCATCATTATAAAATCTGTTATTTTTTGTTTTGCCTGTGATCAAATATTTGTACCTAGTATGCTTTGGATAATAATTAAGGGATACAAATATTAACCTGTTAAAACAAACTTTATTTAGCTTCGTCTACATTCTTGTTTGAGTCCCTCGTGGCTGGCTAAAATGTCCGCTGACGGGAGTAGCATGTGTGGCTGGTGTGAAATCTTTTGAGGAGCTAAAAAAAATGAACTGCTACTCGTTGTTGGTCAGGAGAGAGAGAGAGAGAGAGAGAGAGAGAGAGAGAGAGAGAGAGGAATTTCTGGGATAATAGTTCGTGACCTAGGTGGAAGCACCTGGAGAAGAGGGGGAAGAAGACAAAGTTAATATGTTTAGGTAGTATTATTTCTGACCTTTAGTAAGGGGGTATTACTTATTAATTTCTGTTTTTGTTGGCACGACTATGACTATTTTCCTATTTTCGGAATAAAAATATCCTAATTATGTGTGAATACACAAAAATAGAAAACCCTTTGTAATATAACAAATCTAAGAAGAAGCATATTAGATTTTTTTTTTACCAGTTCAGTTTATTTTATTGTGAGGGAATTTTTAAAAGCTAGAGATAAGATCATATGTGCTTATTTATTACCGCAAGTTGTAAGAAAAGGTTATTTTTTGCACATTTATTAAACATTTGCACTTAAGCAATTCTGACATCATTGGAAATATTATCAACATTGATTTCTCTGTGTCTTTTTTACAAATATTTTCATGGAAACTGTTCTGATGAGCATTTTTCTCTACATGAATTTGATTTTGCTATCAGATTGGCAACTAGGTTTTACTCTTGAACTATCTAGATACAACCGCTATTTCTATTCTAATAGTTTATTTTATATTCTCTCCTGTGGGGCTCCCTTCTAATTTCTTGCTTGCCTGACACCTTCACTCATCAAAAATTAAAATGCAACATCAATCGCCATCTTCTATTTTCCGTTTCCTTTAATGTCGTGCCATCACACCGCCTCACTATTGTTTTCTCATTTTCATTTCATTTTCTTTCAATTACTATGCCTACTCCCTAAACCCTTGTGTTATTATCACCTGGTTTGAACTGAAACAATTAAAACGATTCAGTTCATAAATACATTTTTGGTGCTTAAAGGAGCTCTTCAGTGATGTCCTGCTTTCATTGCCGGTTTCGGGTTCTTAAACATCATATCGGCTCCGGCAGTAACCCCGACTTTCGGTTCGGTTCAGCCGGTTCCTTAATTTTGTGCTACTTGTATGGAAAATTTTCTTTCTCGACAGATTTCGTACTTTTTATTGTTAATTCTAACCAATGGAAAGAGTTCATTTTCCCGCCCTCGCCTATTTAAACTTCATTTGGCACTCCACACTCCTTGTATAGCTGACTGTAAAATCCCACAAATGTTGGTATCGAATCTCTGCCATGACTCCTTGTTGTTTGCTTGGGGCCATTTTATTTTCCTTCTGGATTCCACGCCCCGATTCTGAGAAACTGTAGCTTGGAGAGACTGGACTCTGTGGGGTGATTCCTGTTCCGGCTTTTCCTCCGTTTTACCAGGATTGTGATATAAGTGACCATCTCGAGAGAAATATTTCTTCATATTTCGACCCAATACTGCAGTCGTTGCTCTTGGTCTCCCCGATCAAGACATTTCATCCGGCCCTGATGGACCTTCAAGCCTCGTACGTTTTACATTTTTCCCGCAGATGAATTTATTCGTAACTGATTGGTCGTTTCCATTCGTTACCAATAATTATTGACAGCTAAATTTTTAACAAAATTAGATTTGCAGATATTAAGTGTTAAAGAAAAAAGGACACAGTAATATTTAAGAATTCTTTTAGCAGAGAACGGATAATATGACACTAAAATCCGAAGATGTCTTCCAAAAACCGAGCAATGTATTAAGAAACAAAGAAAAGCTGAATGAATTCTTATGCAATATTGGTCATCTTATATAACAGTGAATGCTGGACAATCTCATCATCACATATTGGGAAGGAACCTGAGGCAACAGAAAGGTGGTTCTACAGAAGGATGCTGAGAATAAGGAAAGACAAAGTTTTTGAGAAAATAGAAACACTGACATTCTTAATTAGCATCATAGAAAGACAATTGAAAATTCTAGAATATCAACTGAGGAAAGAGAGCTTAGAATATGTAACACTTTCAGGGCATATTGAAGTTAAAAAAGACCAAGAAAGCAGCATAGAACCTAAGAGGTTTGTTTAAATGTTTGGAAGAACAGGGATTATGAGAGATAGCAAAAAGACATGTGTCTATATTTTTGAGATGAGGTAGTATTTACATTATTTGAACTATTGTCTTCATCTTTATTGCCATCTGTACGACACTTCGGCCGTTGTACACTCCGGTCTTCTTCAGGCGCTAGGAATTTCGAACCGCAAAGAATGAGGATTATATACTCCAGTGATTGTAATAAAGTGTTCGGGTTGAAATTCCTAGCATCTGAAGAAGGCCGGAACGTACAACGGCCGAAGTGTCGTACAGATGGCAACAAAGATGAGGACAACAGTCCGAATAACGTAAATACAGCAAAAAGACAAAAAGGACAGGAAATCGTAGAAAACCGTAATTACTTACGCCCTGAAAGAGACAAGGAATATAAAAAAGAAGAATTACATTTGGTATTAAGCAGATATTCATTTGTATAAATAATGTGTAACAAAGAGATAAAAGAAATAAAAACACTCCAACGACATTTTTCCAAGACTTTCGTAACGCTTTCCTAACAATGCATATTTTCTTCAGCTTGCCTATGTTCATCAAGAAGGTCGAGATACTTATATTTTTTTCTTTCATATCTACCGAAACATTAAAAGCAATTGTCAAACGTGTTTACTCCAACGTCCATTCCATTTTTGTGTCCTGTTTTGGAAGAATCGTCAGAATGTCAATGTCTTAAAGAATTTTATCTGTTTTATTCTCTAAAAAGAATCTAGTCTGGGAATATGTCATTGATCTCTCTTTCATGGCTATCGCTTGGATAGTTCTCATCGGATCCACCTTTCCTTCAATCATGTTTATTTTGTATTTCTTTGGTGTTAATTTGCATATTTTATGAGTATATAGTTCAATATGTTCTGGTGCAATGGATATTAGCTTTGGAGGAAGTAGAGAGCCGAGTTCGAATTTCAGTTGAATTCTTTGCGCTCACCCACACGCAAATACCCTTGCGAAAGGTATTAGTTTATCTCTTTTCCCTCCAGCTATGAGGCAGGGCAGATCGAGTTCTATAGCCTCGGTTGGAAACTAGTCTACCACAGAAAGAGGTGGCAACCTACTGCCGAAAACTCTTCTGCTCGGTAAGTCATGTCTCTTTTGAGACATGATCACCCAAGCGTGTATAGCGTATGGCCCTTAAGTGACAGAGTTCAATATATCGTCTTAATTTTTCTTCCGTCTTTTGTTGTGTAGTGTCTTCCTTACACGTTATATAGTTTGATTATATGACATCGAGAATAATTGAGTTTATCTCTTGATATTTTCTTTATGTAATTATTTCTATGTAAATATGTATCTATTTTCACCTTATTTAAGATAACCTGTAGTTCACCAATACAGCCATATTTATTTTACTACTACCAAACCCTGTCCTCCTACCCGGGGTTTTTGTTAAAATGTCCAAATGCTAAATTTTATATGCCTCATTTATTAAGATAGATTCTAATTTGATTAGTTACCATTAGCTCAAAATATAGTCTCTTGCACAAAACTATATTTTCTAACTAATCAGATTTTTTATTTTATTTGTTTCAATTTGCTACATTCACTAATTATTTGGTTCACAGTCTCATCTATATTTCCACACTGTCTAAATATACTGTTTTTCCTGTTTCTTATCTAACTTGGTCTTTATACTGTTTGTTCTCATGACATTGTTTTACGCCGCTATTAAGTTTTTCTCTTGTGGTTCCCTTTATGTAGCCATATCCATTTAGATTTGTCTATAATTACCTCAATTCTGAAGAGTGCATATAATTATAATCATTGCGCTTCCCGTGTTCCTGCTCAGCGTTTTGTTCGTTATGGAACAGTTGTTTTTTTTCAGTTGCTTCTTTGACACTCATTCGTTGTTTCTGTTTTATGCATTCTTTGATTGCGAAATCCACACAACTCTCAATGCACGTTTATTTAACGCATAGCCTGTTGATGTCATCTCGTCAAAGTAACGCCAAACGTATCGTCAATCATCTTTCCTGAATTTTAGTCTCGTTTGCTCAGTTTTTCTCTCATCCAAATCAAGGGTTGTCCAGCCTATCTAACAAGAGAACGACAGTAGAGTTTTGTACTTATAATTTTTTTCTCTGGTATTTTCTTGTTCTCTGGAGGTTGTGTAATTGATAGCGAATGAGAATGAGGGTTTTGAGAGCCAGGTTCGAATTCCAGTCGGGTTCGCTACATTCACTTATGCGAAAATACCATTGTTAAATAAAGTAAGACCCGTATCTAGATATATTGTTATTGGCGACAGATTAAGCAATATTGATTTGCAACCTAATGTAATTATTTTTACAACCCGAAACATATGTTTCGGCTTTAAATGACCCCTAAAGGGTTGATAAGATAAACCGTAAAAAAAACGAACAAACAAACAAATAAAACAAACAATCAACTCTCAGGAATCGCCTCACTATCTGCGATTCAACATTCTCTTCTGAACTTTTCTTAATGATTGTCTATTATTATTGTAATATTGGTTCTGTTTAACGTGAGATATTTATGACAGCCAGTATTTAATTTTGGTAATATTAGATATTAGCGTTGTGGTGCAGTGGATATCGGCTTGGAACAAGACCTCGGAGAGCCAAGTTCGAATTCCATTTGAATTTCTTGCATTCAATTACGCAAAAATACACATGCGAAAGGTATTAATTGGTATCTTCTTCCTCCAGATATGAGGTGATTAGCAAGGCAGATTGAGTTGTATAGCCATAATTAGTAACCGGTTTACCGCAGAAAATAATGGCAATGGCAACCTACAGTGGGAAAATCTTCTTCCGAGACACGTGTATTACGTATGGCACTTAACTGACTAAATGTTAGGTCATTGTAAAAGTTGGTTCCCGAATAAAAAATACTAAAAAAAAAAAAAATTAGTCAAATCTATAGTCTACATTTTTTAAAGAAATTGGCCAAAACTTGACGACATTTCCGTATAAAAATTTGTTAGAAGAAGGGTTTGAGTTAGTTTTGTACTGACTGTACTTATTAGTCATTTCAATAACTTTGCAGAGACCGGATCAAATGAAAGTCCGAAAGAGCCAAGGAAAATGCGACTGGCGCTATATGACTTCCAAATTCAACTCAAAGTTTCTGCAAAGTCTATAAGATATTGAGTTGCTGTAGTAGAAAATTTTCGATTTGCTAAAATTGGACGGTTGTCTTGAACAGCCGAATTGAGATTGGTGTGTTTGTCATAATACTTATTTCCATATATTGTTTCACCTACTGGAAGAAGATCAAAGTGAATTAACCCACAGCATTCTCGCCAAACAGACAGCAACACCTTTGTTGGATGCAAGCCAATTTTATCAACGAGTTCTGCATTCACAATTTTGTTTCTAACTCTGTTTACCTTGAAGGTTATCATAAACGATCCATTTTACGTCGCATGTGAAAATTCTTCCCAAGAACGGTTCCCTTTCGTAACATAACAGACGCTACAGAAACACGATCGAGCTTGTCCTGTTCCATCAGAATGTGGCAATCACGTGTCGAGTTTTGAAACGAACCTATGTCTCTTCAAAAGACGTAAGGTTGTCCATTTAAAAATTCGTAGCAATCTTCGCTTCATTCTCCAAAGTGACAAGCAGAGAGTTTTCTTTAATGCTGGAAAGTTAGCCTGGAATGTGGTTGATCCTTTAGTTTAAAACCACCCTAAAAATCTGCCAAATCACTTTTGATCGAAGAGCATTAGCACTTTCCAAATAAAGCTGCATGTTTCTTTACAGTTCCGACGACAATTCTCTATTCAAAGAACATAATATGGCAAAATTTCAACTTTTCATCCTTTATATACAAAGCATTCATTTGTAGAAAAAACATCAACATTTAACAAAGACTGATACCGAACTGAACAATATTTGTTTTCAGTCTCGATCTAGAACGCACTTGAAATCACTTTTGATCGAAGAGCATTAGCGCGACCCAAATAAATCTGCAAGTTTCTTCACAGTTCCGACAACAGTTCTCTATTCATAGAGCGTAATATGGCAAAAGTTCAACTTTTCATCCTTTATATACAAAGCAGAAAGCATTCATTTGTAGAAAAAAAAAACGTCAACATTTAACAAAGATTGATACCAAACTAAACAATGTTTGTTTTTAGTCTAGATCTAGAACGCACTTGAAATCGGCACTAAATCAAACACAAGTGAAAAGTTGCTGTCATAACAATAAAAAATTGGTCACAAACTTTTGCTATGATGTGATATACGAACCATCTCTTTCTTTAAAAAAACCTTTCGTCCCAAGCAAGGCAATACTGTCATTAGTGCGCAGGAGCCTACATAAGAGGAGAGTGAAGGGTTACACAGAAGAAGAGTGAAGACAAAGAGGAACCGAAAAGGAACTGGTTATAGCGGGTGTCAGATAATGGGCAAGAGAAAAAGGGAAATACTGGTGTGAAGAGAGTTGCGTGAGATTAGAGTGAAAAAAATGGAGAAGAACAACATTCAGAGGATGTTTGGGAAAGGATAAGAGAAATATGAGAATCACGGGAATAAGAGATGGCGATTGACGTTACGTTTAAACTCTTGGAGATTGTAGCTATCAGGAAAGCAAGTATACGGAAGAGGGATCCACAAGCGGGAAGTGTTAGAAAAGAAGCTGACAAAGTAAAAGTAAAGGCTGCATTTGGTTGTTTTGACTATAAAATGGTGGGACCTTGTTGTCAGTCTGGTTGCTTAAGTAAACACTTGTAGAGGGGAACCCAGGGAGCTAGGCTCGTCGGAGCAAAGCCACGAAAATATTTGTAGAGGAAAGCCATATCCCGTATGTGAGAGAGTGTTGAGCTCGAGCTGCCAGGTCTTAATCGATTATATTGCAGAGCCTGTCGAGAACCCCGAGATGAATATATTGATTTCTATGCAAAATATATTTTTCAAGTCAGATGCATACTAAATTAATGAACCATACAAAAAATGATGGCATCTTTGTTTGGAAGCACTTATCTGTGTGATCAATTATATGGACACACACACACACATATACATGAAAAATCTCAGAGTTAACCTGTAGAAATAGATGTGGTATAAGGCCTTAATTATAGCTCACTTAGTGAAGATCGGACTCGCTGCTCAGTCGTAGTTGTACTAGCGCTGACTATTACACCAGATCGTGAGGACCAACGCGTCTCAGAATGTGGAAACGGGCGGTATGCTCAGTGGAAGATATTTTTTTATGCTAATTGCGTTCTGGCCTGATTCATTAATATGCCTAACTTAGGAGACTAAATTAGAGTTTACATTGGGGAAAGTGTCTCATTGCATGGAATTAATTAGAAAGAAACAGACGCACATTGCAGGAAGTAGAGAGCTAGGGAGAGTGTCATCTTTGATACTGATAATTTTGTATTACTTTTCTTTGCATGTATTGTTCTGTCATATTGATTGCTCTTATGTGCTCATGCAATGTAAAAGCCAGAAATAAAGAAATGTGATGAACATATTTTTGAAAATTTTAAAAAGAAAGACATTTTTGCATGTATACGTATATGTTTTTGTACAATTGCTTCGGTTGCGTGAGACTGATGTGGGTAGAGGAAGGATGCACTTAAATATTCATATGTAGATATTTTCAAAAAATCTCATGACTAGGAGTGTAATATATTACCTTGACCGGCAAAAATATGATTTATAAAAATATATTCCGGTTGTGGATGGTGGCAACATCAAATACAGAAAAAAGGCACCAGCTGAAAAAGATAATTGTTATCAAATGTAAAAAATACGGGTGACAACAAAGGCTTGAAATGTAATGGCCGACAAAAATATAATTGATATCAGTTATGCGACAATCTGAAAAAGCAAAAATGCTAACAATTTTGGGTTATGTAAGTTTGCGTTTCAAGAAGAGAGCGGAATTAAAGAAGAAGAGAGAGAGAAAAAGAGAGAGAGAGAACCCCCCCCTTGTTAACGATTCCTCTATCACTCCTGAGTGCGCGTGATATCTCCCTGACTATTCTCCTACTCTACCCAACGTCACCAACGAAAGAAAAATAGTTTATATTTTAATATATATATATACATTGTTCTTCGTCTGTCAGGATGATCTTTGTAGATCCACAACCAGGTGTAATAGATCTATTGCAGTGATTTAACAATATCCTTTAATAAAGTTTACCATGCTAATGAAATAATATAAAATAATATCAAAAACCTTTTTACAGTCCTTTAAAAATAATTTTGAACGCTTAGAATTAAATCATAATGCATAGAAATAGATGAAAACTTGTTTTTTATTTATAAAAATTTGACATTACCGGTTGCTTGTTTTCGCTCCACGCATGAAAAGCTTATTAGATAATGGTCAGATGACTGAATTTGGGTTTTAAGAAGGGGCAAATACTACTCTCCAGTTGTAAAAACATTTTAAAAGTTAGTAAAAAAAGGGGGCAAATACTACTCTCCAGTTGTCAAAACATTTTAAAAGTTAGTAAAAAATGTCAAAACTGTTTTTGGTGTGACACTCAAATCGTCAGACGTTCCCTATATATTCTTCAGAAGCGAAAAATACAATTTTTTGTCCAAATCTGTCTAACTATAAATCCTTTCAACAGGCATTTTTTAAAATTTCAGCCACACGCAATAAAAACATCAATTCAACAGAAAATGTGTGTTAGCTTAATACCTCTAGAAAGCAAGCAAAATAATTTCTGCTATTTCGGTGGCTTTCTCTCCGTGAACGCATCTTTTTATTATTTTGTCTCTTTTTAATGCACCAAACTTGAAGAAAACAGGCAAAGTTATAGCTACGAACTTTTCTAACGCAAGTAAACAGTTTCTGCTTTTCGGTGACTGTCTCGCTTTTACTCACCCACTATTACTGTATTTAATGTTGCCGAATAAAAAGGCTAGTAAATCCGTTGCTTTCACTTACATTTTTTCTCTTTAAACCACAAGCATTTTTCCTACTTAAACTCCATATATACTATCTGTTAAGAAAATTATCTTAAGAAGGGTTTTGGCATGACGGTAAGCTGCATCCAGCAGCAATGCTTCTGATTGGGAGGTTGTGAGGAGCATGCAACCACCTCTCAATTGCTGTTGTACCCAGGTCCACCCTGACCCGGAGTGGTAGTGCTTGTTAGGGTCCCAGCTACGGGCAAATAGTTAACCCCCAAACTGGGGTCAAAACACTATAAAAGTATAAGAATACTTTTATAGAAAAATATACATTTCTGAAGAAAAATTAGAACCAAAACACATTTTTGAAAGAAAAAAATATTCTCAGCAAAACGAAAATTTGCATACAAAACTAGAATACATTTTCAGTTTTCTAAAATAAAAAAGAATAAAAACAAAAAAAATCGTTAACATCTGACTAAATCAACCTTCTCATGATAACTGAACATTAAATAAAAAATACCTTAACACTCCATATTTTTGGCATTAAATAACCCACAAAGGTTGATATTTTTTTAATCATATCACACCGAGCAAGGCGGTAACGCCACTGATGCGCAGGCGGCTACGTAAGAGTGAAAAGATTGGAAAAGAGAGAGCCGGAAGCCACATCCTAACAGGGAACAAGGGATGCGCCTCTTCACATGTTCAATAAACGTGGGTGGAGTGTGAACCGGGCGATAGTTTATTCTATCTACTCCAATTTCAAAAGAAAGAAAAAAAGCAAAAGATTAAAGATAGGGAAAGAGAAAGCCGGAAACCACATCCTAAACAGAGAACAAGGGATGAGCCTCTTCACCTGTTCAATAGACGTGGGTGGAATGTGAACCGGGCCGTTAAATACCGTTAAACAAAACTCAAACTCAAATCCTAAGAAGTGGAGAAATGAGGATTACAAAAAATAGAAGTACATAAACATGAGGCATGTAGCGAATGTGTTTCATAAATTGACCCTTTTCCCCGGACGTGTGTGTATTTTTGATTGAACAATAGATTGAACAATAGATTGAACACCTAGAATAATTTCTCCAACATTTTCACCATTTATTTTAACATATCACCTCAAGAAGAACAGTATTATTCTGAAACATGAACATTTTTGTGTAGCGATATTATGCTTTTATAAACCATTGTAATTAACAAAATTACAATATATATATATATATATATATATATATATATATATTGAGCCCACTGGAAGAATAGTAGACTTTGAAAAACAGTAGCTACGCTGGCATGTACGCATCGCTCATTCACTAATGCATTAGAGCCCTCTGGCTATTGGGCGTGTATAATGATAATATACACGCTAAAAGGTTTGCCTTCGTCTACCGAGCGCCCATATCTCAGCGGTAGAATCGCCGGCTGACGCCAATTTGGTCGGGTTTCCATCCTGGGTTAAAAGCAATCGGAATCTAACCGTACTGATGGGCTGTGATACAGCAAAACAGATCTGTCTGCGGATGACTATATATATATATATATATATATAAACGTAAGACAATTGTACTATTCCATAAGTTTACCCTATTTACTTCATTCTAAGGTGACGTAATATGTGGAGAGCATGTATTGTAAATTAGTTCGTGAGAATAGTTAACGTAACATCGTCTAGCTTGCTGACAACTGCATCGGAGTAATACATCTAAAAGCAGTTAGTTTTAGTAAGTGCATTCAGTGAAGTCATACTTTCTGACTAAGAGTCAAAGGTTACGCCATCAAATGATGTCGGGGCATAATTATTACCGACAAATGTCATCTCAGATGAAGGAAATATTTTCTGTTGTTTGCCTTGTTTTGATAACATGAACTTACGTCTCATATAAGTTAATGCTGTGTAATTTTTATTCTTGAAATTCGGTTGTAGGCATTACATTAAATATTGTAAGTAACTTGGGTATGAAAGACAAAATCTGTGTGTTATATATACAATTAACTTTCATGTCTGTTAATAATAGAAAATACAATGGTAAGGTTATAATTTTGGGGTTTATTATCTACATACCTTTGCTATTAAAAGCTTGAATATTTAGAAATATCAAAGTTTTTGAAAATGATATTAAATGAAAACGGTGAGGATACTACGCACAAAATATTAGCAATGGTTTCCCGAATTAGGTGATAATCGATTATTATAAAAACATTTAAATACCTGGGAAGTGTTTAAACAAAGGATTAAAAGTACGACACTGAAATACGAAGGTGTATTGGAAAAGTCTCAGGTGTATTATAATAGCTAAGCAGAAAGTTAACAGAAAAACTTTATTAGAACCAAAGAAAAGTGTATTAAAATGTAACAAGATATCAGTGTTCACATATGGCAGTGAAAGCTGTACAAACTCGTAAAAGATAAAGCGATTTTAAGAAACAAAAATGCAGTTCTGCAGAAAGATGTAGAGGATAACATGGACTGAATATGTAAGCAACGAAAGAGATTTACTAAAAATTAAGGCACAAAGAAAATTATAAAGGAAGAGACTGTTGTATTTTTTAAAAACAGATGATGAGGGAATCGAGCTTGGAAATACTTGTACTCAGGAGACAGATTAAAGGCCAAATAAACATAGGAAGCAACACACAACACTTAGAGAAACGTAATAATTGGACAGAGGAATAAGGAGAAGGACAGATGAGATAAAACAAAAAATAATTGAGAAATACAAATGACGTGGCATTTTGGGGAGCCATGATCATCTACGAACTGAAAGTGTATAAACGAGAAGTGTAGGGAGAATGCGAAAAATGAAAGTGACGGTAAAGGCAGTAAAATGGTTATAAGTGCCGAAACATTAAACATTGGCCTAAATGAAATATCACCTGATTGCCGCATTCCTAAATGAAAAATAAATAATTCCTAAAGGTTTCCAAAATTTACAGTACGCTCGAGCATTAACAAACATATATATATATATATATATATATATATATATATATAGTCATCAGCAGACAGATCTGTTTTGCTGTATCACAGCTCATCAGTACGGTTAGACAGCCTATTGCTTTTTACCCAGGACTGGAACCCGACCGAATTGGCGTCACTCGGCGATTCTACCTCTGAGCTACGTGCGCTCGGTAGAAGGAAGCAGACTATATATATATATATATATATATATATTTATGTGTATATATATATATATATATATATAGAGAGAGAGAGAGAGAGATGTATATTTGTATACATATCCATGTGTGTGTGTGTGTGCATATATATATATATATATATATATATATATATATATATATATATTCTAATTCCATTATTTTTTTTATTTTTTCCCCTTTCCGTTACGGAGTGTGCTTCTTGATTCATTCTATTGTCTGAATACTGATCTGTATTGTTGGCTTGGACACTGGGCAACTCTTACTAGAATTTATTTTTAATTTCAATGTTTTGATTTACTTTAAGTTTTTTTCATACTCCTCCCTCAAATTTTCATATATTCTTAGATAAACATTTGAAAAAAAGAATTTTATATTAACCAAAAGTTTTATATCTTGTTTTTTTTTTTTTTGCTTTACGTTGCTTCTGCGAATATATAGCATTATGGTACATGTTTGATAGAGAGAAGACGGATGGGCTTTTATGCCGAATAAACTGTAATGAGTGAATGGGTCATAAATCTGATTAGCTAGGTCTAGTATAGAAATTGTTGAACAGCCTCAACCCGCTTCATCTCTCGTAGTGTGCAAATATTATTGTAGAATTCTATAAGAAATTGCCATTCACTTCGCTACTTATCGTTGGAAGATAATGGCGTCTATCTAATCTCCTCAGTATATTGCTTTTTGTATGAGGATTTGTCTTTATTCTTTTTATCACATGCAATCTTAAAACACATGTAACTAAAATAAACACACGCCAGTACACAAGACATATGAAATTGTATGAGTTTAATTTACAAATTAATATACTTTTTAGAGTAATTTCTGTTTATGTTTCTATCCCTGTGATGATGAGATTATTTCTACTGGTATAGCGTCACTGACCCCACTTCATTTAGTGACATGTCTAAAAAAAATCTATTCACCACACCATTTGGATAACCCGACGTGCAAAAGAAACCACCCGACGTGCAAAAGAAACCACCCGACGTGCAAAAGAAACCACCCAACGTTTTGGTGACACGGAAGTAAAACAAAAAAAAATCTTTTGAATTCCCGACTTGCAAAAAAGAAAATACTACCTTGAGACCACCAAAACTACAATTATCTTCCACATGAATGATAACTCGATGCTAGTGAAAGAGATCCTTCACCGTACCTAGAGAATGGTTTAAACAGCAACAACCTTCAGCGTCTGTTTCATATGAACACCCCTCCAAAAAAAGGAAAAATAAAAAAAGCCAACTAGCATAAGAAATCAAGTAAGCATTTCTTTTATCCCCTCCAAATCCCTACATACACTCTCGACATGGAACAAGAGAGCATACTATCTCCCGTTTCCATTAAAATTCCTGAATTTATGTAAACAGCTTCGAATGGCTTTTGCGTAATGTGAATCTCAACTTGCTTAGCGTAATATTACCAGCCCCGAAACTTAATTCTTGTACCTGCTATCTTGTTTAATGCTCTATATCCATATTACAAACTTACACACACTTTTAAAAGAAGTACGAAGTATTCAAGGAGGAAGTAATTCAAATGCACGTGAGAACAAAGCCAGAAATCCTTGCTAATCTTATTTCAAACATAAACATGATTGGCATACATTCAGATTATCTTCGAGAATTACTTTCTAGAATATCTGAAGTCGGAGTCCGTGGCGAACTTGTTTTCCATCGATTCATTCAAGCGTTGCCACAAACTATAGTTCCAGCCATCGCCGCCGCACGAATTCTTTCGTTATCTAAGCAATGTACACTGGTAGATGAAATAATTCTATTTATCAAAACGGGATTAATCCAAAATACAAGTTCCGGCTATCGCCAGTACAGTTAGTATCGAAATCAAAGCCTGGTCAGCCATTATAGACACCTAAACATTCTGACTAAAACTGCTATGAATCATTTGCTCAATCTCAACACCCTAGGATGCAAACTTCCTGATAAAAAACGTTTTCTAATAAAGACTTATTACATGCGTATCGTCAAATACCAGTGAGTTACGAGGACACCAAGAAAACAGCTATCATTACACCCTTTGGTCTATTCGAATATTTATTCATGCTTTTCGGCCTACATCCCAGTAGTACAGCTTTCCATCGTTTTGTGGATAATATATTTATGAATATAGATTATATCTCTGTTTATATAGATAACATTTTAGTCTCCTTAGAACCACAGACCCTGTATTATGGACATCTGCAGTCAGTTCTGTCAATCTTTGCAGAAAACAACTTACAAATATCTTTGGATAAATGTGAGTTATTCAATGAGGGTATAAACTTCTAAAGATATATTAGGTTTTCTGAAAAGTTCATGCTGATTTTTAAGAGAAAGTAAAACACAAAGAAAATCATGCCATTAAATATTTATTCAACTAAATATGAACAATTTTTCCTTTCACTTACAGATTCCATTTTTCCAGTATTTGATTGTTTTCCGACAAAGAACTCATTAAAGTGTATTTTTATGGAATCCAAAGAATTAAAATTTCTACCATTGATCTTATTTTGCAAGATCCTGAATAAATGAAAATCCGAAGGCGCAATGTCTGATATTTTTGGCCGGTGGGATAACACATCCCAACCAAGCTGTTAGAAGTTTTGTCGGATAAAGAAACATGAGATCTAGTATTATCCTGATAGAAAACAACACCTTTTCTTTTTGCGCATATGGACATTTTTTTAAATTGCTGCTTTTAATGCAGGTAGTACTTTTCAGAATCAGTTGAATTGTAACTTGGCAGGAGCTCATCGCACAGAAATCCTTTCCAATCTCACCAGATGCACAGCGTAACTTCCTTAGGATGAAGACTTGAGATTGATGTGGCTTAATTTCACTTATGTCGCTTAATCGTGGTTGTTTTTTGCTGAACATTGTTGTAAACAATCCATTTCTCTTCTTCCTTTTCTATATGCCATGTCCCTTCAGAACGTAGGCGATCATGGCTTTCCGCATCTCACTACCCCTGACACACTCTCTTGTTAACTCACCCAAACCCCATTCAGCCATCCACCTGCTCAGGCCCTTAAAATATGTTATCCGCTGATTTCCCTCCCTGTGATAGTACAAGATTAAGAAGTCTCTAAATACAAGGACAACCTCAAGTCATATAACTATCAATTTCAACCCTCTTCTGTGACGTATCATCATTAATACAAAGACCGTTTATTCTCGGATCTCGTCGTAAACA
This sequence comes from Ascarosepion bandense, assembly GCA_037127315.1. Lineage (NCBI taxonomy): Eukaryota > Metazoa > Mollusca > Cephalopoda > Sepiida > Sepiidae > Ascarosepion > Ascarosepion bandense. Next base: position 985,682 of record JBBBDQ010001483.1, read on the forward strand.
CTTCGATACATACCACAATTAACTCTCTAGTCCAAATATAAAAACAAATTTAAGGAAGTCAAAATTCTCCTGGCCAAATATGGACAAAAGAAGCTCTAAGACTGTCAACATAAAAACAACTGACATACCAAGAATCAAACTACATCTAAAAGATTCGAAACGATATACAGACATCATCGAACCGTTGCTCCAAACAACTGCACATTATGGCATATACACACCACTAGCAAAATATATTCTTACCTACATCGAAAGGACATGATATACAGAAACTATCGCTATTCAGGGAATATCAGCAAGTACAGTAGAAACAGAGTTCTTCAACACTTATAGAGATCTCTTTGTAATACCGCTTTTTGTCATCCCAAGCAGAAATAGCCAGTTTGAAGGCGAATTATTCGAAAACATATCCATTTTTATAGATTTCCACAGAATCCATAAAACCTCATACCACCACAAACAAATGGAACAATAAAACGTCAGCATAGAATGCTAAAAAAAAACTATAATAACTAGAAAACAAAACTAGATACACCCTTTATCAATAGTTCTTTTTGGATTGAGAACTGTACTCAATGAAGACAACGTTTCACCTGACATCACTGTCACTGGAACCCATTTATTACTCCCAAAACCACTAATAGTACATAAAATTTAAATGCAATGTCAATACTCATCTCTTAACCACATGACTCCAGTTCTTTCTACATCACCTTGTTTATCTTTTCCTTTCTCTCTACCTTTGCAACTGTCATCACGCCTGTATTTCCATTCTTCTCTTGCTCTCTTCTGACACCCCATGTAACTGGTTCATCTTTCTCTTTACTCTCCTCCCATCTAATCTTTTTCTCTTATGCACCCCCCTGCGCATCAGTAGCGTTACTGCCTTGCTTGGGGTGAAACGATTAAAAGAAAAACACTGTTCCGCTGTTACAAAAGAAAACATTAAGAAATTTTCTAAAAATACGTCTAAACCAAAGAAAGCTAAGCAATCCTTAATTTCGCAAACTTGCATACTTCAACCTATATCCGGTTAAAAATATACAAAGTCTGAAAACCTCTTGAATTTCCTTAGTCTGGATTGTATAAAGTAATTATCGGACATAAAATTATTTCATAATAGAAAATTCATCAGGAAAATAAAGTCTGTACTGAGAGAGTAAAACGCGTGACTACTACAAAAATACAGCAAGAAACATTATTTTGCATAATCATGAACAACCTAAAAACATTCTGAACACTCAACAAGCACAACCGTTACCAAAAACCACAACCACATGCCGCGGAAGCAGAGTACATTTGTCTAAAACCAATGACTATTTTTAATTTTTTCGTCGTAAACTGAATTTTGAAGGCTAAATAAGTCCTCTGAGTAAATGGTATCATGGCTGAGACTAAGAACTACAACTATATCTTCTTAGAGACAAACCCGAAACAAAAACTAAAATAAAAGGGCTGAAAAATACAGATATAACGGCACACACACACACACACACACACACACACACACACACACACACACACATCTTGCCTTATATATATATATATATTATTGATTTTATGCACTATTGTAAGAACTGCAACCTTGAAACTTCTGAATATCGTTTCTTATGTGTTTGTCTATGAGTGTATCAAATTTGATTAAAATCGGACCACTCCTTCTATAACCCAATTTTTCCGATTATCGATTTTCGATATTTATCGGGGGTACCTCGACACAAATCTTAGCTAATAACACTCGCAGACGCTTATAGTACAAATGTGTAAATCAACTATCATAACTCCCTTAGTTTGGTGGCGTATGATGTAGAGACATTACTATTATTATGGATTGATAAATATAAAAATATAAAACAAGAATAATGATGAATATTATAAACGAAATATAGTAAAAAAATAATATTAAACTTTGCTTAAAATCAAAATAAAAGTTCTCCCAGAATGCAACAGAAACATTTACTTCCTGAAAACGAACTTCGCGCCCAAAATTCTGAACCCATCCTTTTCCCTACCTACCGCTGGAGAATAAAGACCATCATCTCCTTAGAACATTGATTGTGATAAGACGAAGTAGCTTTCTTATTTTTAACGCACGCAATCTTTAGAAAAAACATATGTAACTAAAATACACACACACCTGTACACAAAATAAAATAGTATAGATTTAATTCATAATTTAACATGCTTTTAGTTTATTTTAAGTGCTTATTTTTTACTTCCGTGCACACGAGACTATTCCTCCTAGTAGGATGCGAGTGAACCAACAGTCTAAATAAATAGCGAAACGTTTAAAGTTTATAAAGTTTTCTGCTTGTTCCGTACCTTATCATATATATATATATATATATATATATATATATATATACTAGCAGTATAGCCCGGCGTTGCTCGGGTGTAATGAAAGCTTTAAAACTAATCCATGATCCTAGAGCTCAGGCTCTTTGGACGTTGGCACGAAAGACTAAAAAGCAATAATTGTTTCCAGTTAAAGCGAAACCGTAGACTGAAAGAAAAATGAATGGATGCAAGTCAAATTTTGATTTCCTAATATCGATATCAAATGAGGTTTTTTTTCGTCGTAAACTGAATTTTGAAGGCTAAATAAGTCCTCTGAGTAAATGGTATCATGGCTGAGACTAAGAACTACAACTATATCTTCTTAGAGACAAACCCGAAACAAAAACTAAAATAAAAGGGTTGAAAAATACAGACATACCGGCACACACACACACACACACACACACATCTTGCCTTATATATATATATTATTGATTTTATGCACTATTGTAAGAACTGCAACCTTGAAACTTCTGAATATCGTTTCTTATGTGTGTGTCTATGAGTGTATCAAATTTGATTAAAATCGGACCACTCTTTCTATAACCCAATTTTTCCGATTATCGATTTTCGATATTTATCGGGGGTACCTCGACACAACTCTTAGCTAATAACACTCGCAGACGCTTATAGTACAAATGTGTAAATTTTCAAGAAAATCGGTTCAGCCGTTTCGGAGTCTATAGGTAACCGACACACAGACACACACAGAGACAAACTTTCATTTATAAATAAGTTATATATATATATATATTATGCATATAAACCAAAAACATTTACGATAAACGGTTTACTCAGCGGGTAAACCTGTAGTGAACAAAACAAATTGTAAATTTAAAATTCATAACTGACTCAATGATTTTGTTAGAAAAAAAAAGAAGAAACAACTAAAATGTAACTTCAATTTCAAATCGACCCGGAGATAAGGTCAGGTCGCACCTTGTTCTCTTTCTCCTCATCTCTTTCAACAATTACTACTGTGAACATTTTAATGACCTTGTACCAACCAAAAGACATTACTCTTATTTGTGAAAAGCTTGATATATATATATATATATATATATATAATATTGTTGTTTCTATATTCAATTTGATTTTCTTGTTTTGTACCCCTTTTATAGTGGGCTATCTTCTAACAAGGACAAATCAAACTAGTTACTAATCTGTTTTAGCACACACACTTCGCTATAACGGATAACCCACTAAACCTGTTTGAGTAAACATTCCGTTCTTTTATTGAATCTAATATCTACTTACAGATCGAGAACTCTTATTTTTTATGATTCTTGTAATGTGTAGTCACTGAATGTCTCGTTTACAATGATAATAATGATAATAAAAAAAATAATAAAAATAATAAAAAATAATAATCTGTTTTGCACAGTCAACTGTAAAGAGCAAAACGTTAAGACCGAACTCGCTCCACGTCGAAATGCCCGAACGAGATTATCCCTGTCAATCATTCTTAATAAAGATGATTTTTTGTTGATATCAAACCGGACGTGAATTCAAAACGCCTTTTGATTTTGAATACGGATATTTCATTGTTCCTTGAGACATAATCTGCTATTGTTTCTTCTCTGTTCACACGTGATTCGTCGCATGAAATCTTTGGGGTTAATAATTCTTGTTTATTAAAATCTAATGTCTTTTAGTCATTAAAACGGCATGAACCAGCGCTCACTTTTAAGATTTTAAGTTGTTCACGCAGAGAGAGTAATAAGATTTACACATTTTCCCATTTTATGTATTTAAGGATGACACCGGGGGTAGGTAAGTGAAGAGAACAATAACATTAATTTGCTGCTGAAAAAAAAAAATAAAGATGAAAAAAAATTATGAAATTGACCAAAATGTGAAAATAATTAATCCTTATAATAAACTAATGCTGGCATTTAATAGAAAATCCTCCTCAAGGAAGAAATTGATACTGGCAAATTACTGAAACTAATCTAGTTCAACTCATGACTCATTATGTCATCGGATACCATGCAGAGTAATTTCCCCCTCATGACATTTCTCAGCGCAATGAAAATTACTTGGCAGCACCCGTTTCCTCTCCAAGTAAGATATAACAGATTGTACTGGATTACACAATAAAAGCAGCAAGGAATAATTTTTAACGTTAATTTTTCTTAAAAATAATAATGGATTGATCCATACCAGAAGTATCTTCGTTGAAACTGGTTAGACTATACTCGGTTTTATGGTTTAGTCTCTTTTATAACCGGGATATAATTTAGGATGTACTAGTTTATATCACTGTGTATAAAATGAGATAGGCTAGTATATGCACTACTAAGTCAAAATATATCCAATTCTTTACACATATAATAAAATTTGTGTCATATTCACTTGTGACAGTCGGGATATTATAGATTATGCTGTGTCACATGTCCGAAGATATTTCTTAAACTCATCTTCTTTATGTGCCGTGTCCCTTCAGGACGAAGGTGATCATGGACTTCCACTTACCTCTATCCCTTGTTGCTTTTAATATTTTTTCTTTTTATATCTCTCTCAAATCCTGTCTTGCCATCAAGCTCATTAACTATGTCTCACGCTGCTTTCTCCTCTATTCCCCTCTATTTGTTTTGTGAGTATTAGATTCTCCAAACCCTCCTTATAAGGAGTCTAAGAAACTTCAGTCGTCTCTTTCTGCTGACAAGTATGAGTTTTCTTTTCGTTTGCATCCTCTCCAAGACCTTGTCGTTGCTCATATGTTCGGCCAATGGTATCCTCAGCATCCTTTTGTAGAACCACCTTTCGGTTGCTTCGAGTCTCCTTCATCTTTGAAGAGACTTTCTAGCATTCTCTGCCGCATATGACAGTCCAGTATTCTTTTCTTTGTTTTCAACGAAATCTTCCTGTCTTTCAATAGTCTGGTTGACCTTTGAAATACGTCTTTGGCCATGCCAATCCGCTTTCAAATTTCACTGTCGTACTTTCCATCTTTTGTTAGAATATCTCTCAGGTACCTGTTTGATTTTAGAATCCCCGACCTGTTGTTGGCATTTTGGGCTTCTCTTTGTACTGATCACCGTGCTATTCAGTTTTGTTGAAGTTTATGTTTAGTTCTTTCTGCTCACTTTCCTTTGCTACTTTCTGTCGTGTATTTCCTTTTCCGTGTCTGCTATATCAGCTCAGTGTCACCTGCGTATTTTATATTGTTGAGATTGTGGCCGCCAATGACGAACCCTGATAAAAACTCAAGCTCTCAGAAATGTTTCACTGTACAGGTTGAATGGATCCGATGAAAAGACGCATCCTTATCTTACACTCTTTCCTATTTTTGCATCTGTGCTGAATTAATTGTATATGAATATGCAGGCGGTTTGCTTCCAGTAGATGTTCATGATTATTATTCTGTCTTTCCAGAATATGTTGAGGTTGCCAAACATCTCTGACAGGTCTTTGTGACGTACTTTGTCGATCCTCTTTTGCATAGTCTATAAAACTCAGGTACACGTCGTTCTACATTTCTATTGTTCTTTCTGATAATATGTTGAGCATAAATATCCCATTCCTTGTTCTGCTGTCTTTGACGAAACCGCACTGTTTTTGTTCTATCACTGACCTGATTCTGCTGTACGTTCTGTTCATCAGAATCCGGATGATGAGTTATGTGGCTCATTAAGATAATTGTTCGGCGGAATTCACATTCGTTTACGCCTGGCTTCTCAGGTAGTGCTACGGTGTACTGCCACTGTTGTAGATTTCATTCATTTTTTTTCTGTGACGCTGTCTACGCCGAAGTAATCTAAGGTTGTCGGCATTTCTATTACACTACCTTCTTATCCTTTTTTATTACGTTTTTTTTTGTTCAATTTCGACGGTGCAGCTTCCACTTCGGTTTAATATTTTTAGTACATCGGTATTTCTGCGTATTGCAGTTGCTTTCTTTTGTGGAAGAGATCTTCCAAATCATTGTTCCATCGCTGAAGTATTTTTCTTTCTTTAATATGAGAGTCCCGTCATTGGATTTCATGCATCCTGTTGTTGAGCATGTCTTGTCCTCCTACTTTTTTTTTTTTTACACATGCGCGTTGTGGTGCAATGGATATCAGTTCGGAACGAGAAATCGAGGAACCGAGTTCGAATTCCAGTTGAATTCCTTGCATTCACTTACGCGCAAATACCCTTGGGAAAGGTATTAATCCGTCTCTTCCCTCCAGTTATGGGTTAAATAATAGGACAGATTGGGTTCTATAGCCTTGGTCGGCAACCAGTCTACCGCAGAAAGCAATGGCAACCTACTGCGGGATAATCTTCTGCCCAGTCAGTCATGTCTCTTTCGAGACATGATCGCCCAAGCGTGTATCACGTATGGCACTTGACTGACTGAATATAATAGTTGGAATAATGATTAAGGCTTACATTGGTCATAAAATGGGGGATCAGTTTATTACTTCATAACAATAGGAAACCGATCCCCCACTAATTACTACATAATAATATAATAGATTTCTTTTCTCTTTACCTATGAGTCAAATAACAGGACAGATTGGGTTCTATAGCCTTGGTCGGCAACCAGTCTACCGCAGAAAGCAATGGCAACCTACTGCGGGATAATCTTCTGCCCAGTCAGTCATGTCTCTTTCGAGGCATGATCGCCCAAGCGTGTATCGCGCATGGCACTTAACTGACTGACTGACTCTTTTATTTGTCGTGCTGAATCTCTTTATTTCTGCACATTTGTCGTTGAATTTGTATTCTTGTGTCTGTTTCTTATTTCCTTGTGTAGTTTTCTGTATTACGTTCCATGTCTTGCTAGGGTTTTCTGTCTCTTGTTGCACTTTGTCAAGAATTTCATCGGTGATCCACTCATTTTTCCTCATACGGCCGTTTTATTTTGGAATGATATAGTTTGCTGATGTCACTAGAGCTTTTCTTAGTGCGTCTACAGTTCCCAAATTTATTCCCGTTCCTAGCTATTTCGTATTAGTACAGCTAAATTTTGGCGAAAAAGATTAAAGTGTTTTCGTTTATTTACATTTATCTCTGATGATTTATACGTGCAATCTCACCGATTAGTTCCTTTAAAGATTTGTTTTTTTGAATCATTTCACCCCAAGCAAGGCATTCCACTGCCACATTTGCGCAAGGGGTTATATAGGAGAAGGTAAAGAGAAAGAGTCGTTAGATATAGGAAATTTCAGAAGGAGGGTGATAGACGGGTAAGGCTGAGAGTTGGGTAGATTGGAAGAGTGTTTGAAAGAATGGATGCGAGTTAGTGTGATAGGAGGTGTCTATTGACCTTACATTTAAATTCCTGGAGATTGTAGCCGTCGGGGAAGCAATCATGTGGAAGGAAATTCCACAGTCGGGAAGTGCGAGAAAAGAAGCTGTTGGAGTAGAAATTACGGTTATATTTTATCGGTTTCGACTAGCAATTTGTAAACAGATGCCATCATATTTAATAAAATCAATTTTTATACCATTGACACATGAAGGCATAAATTGTCTTTAAGTGTATACAATGGGTTGCCTAAATTCTCGACAAAGAAAAATATATATTTTTCTACTTTCACAGATTAAACATGAATTGACTTCTTTTTCTGAGCTAATCTAAAAGAGAAGGTGTACTCAATGAAAGTCACAGTTGCATCACACTTGACTGAACGTATAAAGATTAATTGTAATAAAATTGAGGGCAATGTAAACTATTGCAACGAATGCACTCGAATCTTGCAAACCCTTTGCATCACAACCCTTTGCATGGAAATCGTATTGCAGATTTTATTTGTTAATATTACAATTCAATAAAATGTTGTTGAAAATTTAATGTCTTGAAAATATTTATTTTTGCTCATGTGTCCAGAATTTAAGGAGACTATGGAGTTAAGTCTATACTTCGAGGTACGACGAGGGTTAATCCTGTCAAATCTCTGGGTTTATTATTGACTTGGTTTAAGTATATTCGGACACATTTTGTGTGGATATTACTATGTGCTGCTATCCCGGTTTTTAATTACGATTCGTCTGTCTCGGAGACTGGCTACTATACCTCAGCTTTAGACATACTTGGTATTGTTCCTCTTTTTAGTTTTGTATCTCAATCTTTCTCATCCACTTTTTTCTGACATATCCGTTTTGAATATCCATGATTACTGTTCTCCAACATTATTTTATTAGTTTTTGTATATAAATACGCCTTTATGGCCACGCTCCTTTTTGTTGCACTTGTACGATCTATTTACCTAAAATTGTCAACTATGTTTCTCGCTGTTTTTACTTGCTTTTATTTATTTATTGATTAATCCGTTGAATATTAAATTCAATGAGCCCTCTTTTTTATTCTGTCTCGCTCATATCTCAGCTTTCTCTCTCTTTTTCTGTTAGAGCAGGAGTTTTTGTAGATACCATGAAGTGAGCATGAGTGCAATGTTTCAGAGATAATACAAACTCAAAGGACATATACTTAATATTGGAAAGAGATATTTGAAATATCTAGGGCACACAATGAGGAAAGACGGAAAATTTGATACCTACCAAATAGATTAAAGTCAAGGGGAATAAAGCATAACTTACCTAGAAAGCTGGGATAGTAGAACAGAATTTAAGAGAGATAACAAAAAGACAAAATATATTAAAAGCTACAAGAGACAGGAAATTGAAGAGAGCCATGATCATCAAGGTTTTGAAGAGACATGGTACCTAGAGGAAAAATTATTAAAACTTAATCGAGTGGAGACAGTTGTTTCTGTTTTTTTTTAGATAAAAATCCAACCGTTACATCCTCATTTCAATCAACCCTTTTATTAAACACACAAGAAATTACTGTTTCCTGTTAGCCCTTCCTGTTATTTCCTTTTAGCCCTTCCTGTTATTTCCTTTTAGCCCTTCCTGTTATTTCCTGTTAGCCCTTCTCCTAATAATAAACTAAGTTGGGAGCCATTCTCTTAATTCGAAGTCTTTTAAAAAAAAATTCTGCAAAATTGGCAATATAAAGTTTTGCAGATAGTAAACAAAATTACTTTAAATTAATGATTCTTGATTATGACTAATGTTTTGAGCAAGAGTATAATAAGTTACTCCTGCTGGGTATGACGATAAACTATATCTGGCAGCAGGAGCTCTGATTGGGTGATTAGAAGTTTTGAGTGTTTTTTCCAGGTCCCCACCCCCAATCCAAGGTGGAAGAACCTGTTAGGGTCCTAAATATGGCCAAATATTGAACCGCAAGACAGAAGTCAAAACACGAGAAAAATATAAAAGTACATTTTGAAGAGAATTACCACCAATGTGATTGTAAAGCGAATTGGCCATCAATAATTTTTTATAGTCAAATGGCTAACAACAATCTTTTACAGTAAACTGACTAATAATATATTTTATAGTCAAATAACCAACAATACATTTTTATAGTAAACTGACCAACAATATATTTTTATGGTCAAATAACCAACAATACATTTTTATAGCAAACTGACCAACAACACATTTTTGTGGTCAAATAAGCAACAGTACATTTTTATAGTAAACTGATCAACAATATATTTTTATAGTAAACTGACCAACAATACATTTTTATAGTAAACTGACCAACTGACCATTTTATGGTAAAATAGCCAACAATACATTTTTATAGTAAACTGACCAATAACACATTTTTATGGTCAAATAACCAACAATACATTTTTGTATTAAACTGACCAACAACACATTTTTATAGTAAACTGACCAATAACACATTTTTGTAGTCAAATAACCAACAATACATTTTTATAGTAAACTGATCAACAATATATTTTTATAGTAAACTGACCAACACATTTTTATGGTCAAATAACCAACAATACATTTTTATGGTCAAATAACCAACAATACATTTTTATAGTCAAATAACCAACAATACATTTTTATAGTAAACTGACCAACAACACATATCTATAGTCAAATAACCAACAATACATTTTTATAGTAAACTGACCAACAACACATATCTATGGTCAAATAACCAACAATACATTTTAATAGTAAACTGACCAACAATACATTTTTATAGTAAACTGACCAACAATACATTTTTATAGTAAACTGACCAACAATATATTTTTATAGTAAAATTACTAGCAATACATTTTTATAAACATATGTCCATCGATTAATTTTTGTAATGAAATGTTCAAATTTTACTTGATAAAAGTGATGTTTTAAATTATCAACAATCCATCTTATCACCTATAAACTATATATCTAATAAACATACATTTACCCTGAAAGTATAAAATCATGTCCAAAATATCTGCAGCTATAGCTATATAAATAAAATATAATTGCGTACAAAATGTTTAGGTTTTGGCGTTAAATACCCGATGGATATGCCCTTAAACAAAATCAAGCCAACCAATAATTTGCTGACATTCATCAAAACAATGAAAGGGCTTAAAATTTTACAGCTGACATTTAGCACTCGTAATATCACACTCTTCGCCCGTTTTCTTTTAATTCGTCTATGAAGAACAACTACGGCTACCAGATCCATCCAACGTACCTCTACAATGATTATTCAAAAGCGACTGCTGGTATATTACGTTTCATGTAAATTAGATGTTACATTTTTCGGGTCTTAAGTATCATTTTTCTGCTTACATTCGCAAGACCAACTTCAAATATTTTCTTGCTGACCATACTTGCAATGTTTCTAAAGTTTCTGTGACATTTTATAAGCTATTTCTCGTTCTTGACCGTTTCAATCTTCTTTTTGAGTAGCCTTTGGTCTCTCTTTAGCTTCCACTACTAAGACCCGAGGGATTACGGAGTACGAGAACTATGAGAAAAAGGATCACGGAGAGAAAAGATAAAAGTAGAGGAATTCAGACATTTAATTTAAATCTTTGAAGATCAAACTTGACGGGAAAGCAAGAGGCCAAACGAGTCCAACAAAGCTAGAATTTAAAAGGATGAAACTGTTTCCACAGAATGTAGGGCTACATCTAGCCATTTTAACTGTAAAATGACAACACCTAGCCGCCAGTGTAGTACTGCGTTAAAATTTGTAAAATGGAGGCATTAAAGGGGAAAGCTGATCATAACAATTACCATGAAAGTATTCATTAGAAATGAAACAGGAATCCTTTATCCCGTTGGTATGGAAGTGATTGAAGCCGAGATGCCAGGTAAGGACCTATAATACTGCATATTCTCATATCTTATCAGAACAGTTACCATGAAATTTAATGTTACAATATCTGTTTTTATGTTTTAATCTTATTTTTCTTACAACCCATATCAGTCTCAACAAGCATGAAATTAAGAGACAGCTATCAATATATATATATATATATATATATATATATGTATATAAATCCAAAAAAAGTTTTTAAAATTTGGTCAAGCAATTACTTACCCACCACCCACCACTAGTAACTCAAGGGTCAAGCCACATACCTCCGACTACCAAAGAGGAAATTACTACTAAACTCTTTCCACAAGCCTAACCCAAATAAAACCAATACACCCCAACCCCTTCCTTTATCTAAGCTAACGTCTGCGCTTAGAATTTTTCCTCATTCTCTGTGCCTTAAAATGACATGTTGATAATGGCTAATTTCCCACTAAGTTTTATCTGAATTTACGTAGACACACACACATATATATATATAATATATATATATATATATATATATATATATATATACATACACAATATGGTGAAAATATCTTGAGTTGCCTAATAAAATCTCATATCGCCCAATATGCTATTTGTCAATACTTCTAATAAAATCAGGTATATTATAAGCTCGCATGATATATTTACCATATCAATATAAGTGTATCCTGAAAACTTTACTATCGTTTCACATATCTGCGTAAATATTTGTGCAGCACAAAGCCTTGTATGTGCGTGTGCATGTTGCGTATGTCGTTGGTTAAATCACGCAGTCGTGTGAATTGTCCCACATTATGTTTCTGTCATCTTAAGATTTCTTTTTTTTGTGTATATATTGAACGCTTCTGAATGTCAGCTAATTACACGTTGAGTCTTTGATTGTAAAGTCGACACAAAAGATTAAAAAAAATCGTAGACTGATAGATAGTAGATACGTAATTCTCTGAATAACTGACAAAATAAATAAGAATTGAGAACACTTGGTAGTTATTATTTTGTGATTCGGATATCACCTTGCATGAGAACTGAGAGACAGGTAAAAAGAAACAAAAAATATATCTGAGAGAATAACGATCTATCTTGTTCAGTTTTCCCTTTTTTTTGCCTTATCTTTATATTATTTGTATTTTTTCTCTTTTCTTTTTTCTTTATTCCTATCTTTTTCATTCTTTCTTTTTGTCTTTCTAACATCATTCTTTTTTTTTTATTTACGTCTTTTTTTAAATTTTTCCTTTTCCCTTTTTTGCTAGCAGTTTTTTTTCATGAGTTCCGTCCTTTTCATTCTTTCCTTTTCTATCTAGCTTTTCCTTCCTTTCTTTTTCCTTTCTTTTTCATTCTTTTCTGTCTTTATCGCTAGCTTTTTCTTCCTTTCTTTTTCCTGTTTTCTTCATTCATGTTTCTTTCTCTCAAGCTTTTATCTTCCTTTTTCATTATTTCTGTTTTTTCATTTTCTCTTCCTTTCTTTTCTTTATTGGTGAGTTTTCATTCTTTTCTCTAGCTTTATTTTTCTTTTTCATTTTTCTTCCTTTTTTCGTCATTTTTATTTTTGCTTTTTCTCCCTTTGTTTTTTTTTCTAGATTTTTCTTCCTTTTTTTGTCAAGCTTCGATTTTGCTTCATTTTTTTCCTTATCCATCTTTCTCTCTAGCTTTCTTCATTTTTATTTTGTTCCTGTGTCTTTCACTTTTGTCTTACTCTATTTCCCTTTCTTTTTTATTTATTCCAGTCATTTTTATTCTTTTCTCTAGAATGTTTCTCCCTTTTCTATAATTTTATCTGAATCAATCTTTCCTTTTGCCTTTTTCTTCAGTTATTTTCTTTATTCCTATCTTTTTTATTCTTTCCTTATCTGGCGTTCTCTCTAGCTGTTTGGTTTTCTTGTTATTCCTTGTCTTTTTAATTCATTCTTTTTTTGCCTTTCTCTTGATTTTGCTCCCATTTCCTTCTCTTTAACTTTTTCCCTTTCTTTTTTCTTTATTCTTGTCTTTTTTTATTATTTCCTTTTCTTTCTTGCTCTCGCTTTTTCTTTCTCTTTTTGTGTATTTCTTTCTTTTTTTAGTTTCTAATTTTTTCTTGGTTTTATATTTTTCGTTTGCTTACTTTTTGTGTTTTCATTCTGTTCTTTTTCTGTCTTAATTTCTTTCTGTCATTTTCACTCTTTCTTTTTCTTTCTATTTTTTATTTATTCCTGTTTTTTTCATTCTTTCATTTTGTCTAGCTTTTTTCTTAATTTCTTTATTTCTATTCTCCTCATTCTTTTTTCTGTCTTTCTCCCTAGCTTTTCCTTCCTTTTTTTCCTGTCTTTTTCATTCTTTTTTTTCTCTCTAGCTTTTAGTTTTTTCTTCCTTTCTATCTTCATTCTTTTCTTTTTCTGTCTTAATCTTTTTTCTTTCTGTCATTTTTACTTTTTCTTTTTCTCTGTAGATTTTTCTTTCTTTTTCTATTTTTTATTTATTCCTGTCTTTTCCAGGCTTTCATTTTGTTTAGCTTTTTTCTTAATTTCTTTATTTCTATCTTTTTCATTCTTTTTATCTGTCTTTAGCTTTTCCCTCCTTCTTTTTCCTGTCTTCTTCATTATTTCTTTTTTTCTCTCCAGCTTTTATCTTCGTTTTTCTTTATTTTAGATTTTTTCTTTCGTTTTTTCTTTCTTTCTGTCTTCATTCTTTTCTTTTTCTGTCTTAATCTTTCCTTTCCTACTTGTTCCTTTTTCTATCATTTGTCTTTGTTTTCGTTTTTTTTTCTTTTATTATTGTACGTGTAACTATTGCTTTCTCTCTATGTATTTTGACAATTTTTTCTATAAGTCTGTCCGAATTCCCAGGGAATTATTTTGAAGTCAATTATTTTACAACATCACTATGCTTTTGGCAAATATAAAATATTTAAAATAATCTTAAATAATACTGTCAATCGCAAAAGCCATCTATCTCATCTTACACAGAAATACGAAGTCTATTCAGAAATTATGCATCCATTTCATATGAGCAAAAATGTCGCCTTCCCTAGGCAATATAACGAGTTTTTCACTTTTCAAAACAATATTCAGAATCGTTTCCGTTGTCGCTATCACCTGCCTTGTCCAAACCTGAAGACCGCTCGGTCATTGTGAAGGCATAGATTACACACTACATTCTGGCGGCTTCGTAGTGACTGAATAACTCCACGAGAGAGTATCTTATTTATGCATATTCATTAGTAATTGACTATCAAGTAACGTCAAGACCGCGTAGTCAGTTCTCAAGATATTTCAAATGACAGAATAATCTCATCCACGTGCGTTCCTATCATCTCTCTCTCTCTCATATATATATATATATATATATATATATATATGTTTATATATGTTTAGAAAATTACTAGGATATGTTTAGAAAATTACTTGCTGCCTCGATATACTAAATATATATATATATACACACACACATATATTGTTAAATATAACAGAAAATGAATGTCTGTTATGTTTAATCAGGAGCCTTTCTAAACATCGTATTTTGGCATTAATTTCAGGTAAAAATAATGATAAAAACGGTCTAACATTTGGATATTTTTGTTATGTTGGTTCTAAGCTTAAAGTTTAAAAAGTTATCTGCAGCCTCGATACATAATGAACAACAAAACAAATATTTGAGATAGAAAAATAGATTATATTAAACGTAGGAAGGCAGGGGAGTAATCCAGGAATACGATTAGTAATATATATATATATATATATATATATATGTCTTTGAAGTGAAGCCGTGCTGGAATTAGTATATCCATGTAATACTATTCTGGCTAAGTGGAGCTCAGAGCTACTATGAGTACTGACGCGGTATTCCCTGTGTAACTTTGGTATCTCTCGGTAACTTACGGATCAGACCGGCAACTCGTACTATGACAGGTGTATATGTATACTAAAGTTGAGTCTACTATCATAGAAAAAGGGGAGATCCCAAAACATATATATATATAATCATCTGCAGACAATCCTGTTTCGCTGTATCATAGATCTTCAGTGAAAGTAGATTATCCGTTTAGCTTCAAGCCGGCATCAAAATTTGTCATTAGACGAACATCTTACCACTGATCTATCTGAATAATGGCAGAGACAGGTAGCTTTCACAGCAGATTATTTATAGGGTGTAAACAAACCTCGGTGACTAAGATCGTTCAATTTGATAGCTGAACCTGCGTTCAAGTCAGTGACCAAAGAACGTAGAGAAAGAAAGTAAGTGTTGTGGATTCTTGTTGAGAAACCACACACAAAAAAATAACTAACAAAAGCAGATATGGAGATAGAAATTGTAAGTTATATTGAACAAAAATATACAACATAGAACACAGGTTACCTAATTCAGGAATTCTAGGAATACTGTTAGTAGGAATCAATATATAAAATCTTGAAGTGAAGAAGTATGTTCGGGTAATGAGTCTATATCCTTACTGACCAACTAGGGGCGGCACAACTACTCAACTCTATCACTCTCTTTCCAACTCTGTGACAATCATTATATTTAGCTGTCCCTCCCACTAAGGGCAACATGTGACACATGGTCAGTTTATGAGTGGCAATTTCCGGGCTATATGGCACGGCCAAAAAATACCTGTATTTTTCCCCAGTCGTTCTTCCACCCTTCGGCGAAACCACGACCGGGTTACCGCTCTCTGCTCGGAAGCAGAGAGCGCCCTCTACCCGAAGGCAGAGCGTTGACAGTGAGAGATGCAGTTGCAGCGAGAAAACTCTCTGTGACAAACACAGCCGTTCTTTGTGTTGGCGGGATTATATGTACACATCGGCGAGTCCATTCTTGTATCCAAAAAAGGGTGATCCCCAACAGAAAGAAATAGAGTTTGTTTATATATATATATATATATATATATATATATATATATATATCTTACCGTGTTCAGAATATAAGACACACACATACATAAACACTATGCTTATTCAGTTACACTTAAAATTCATCCCCGATAATAGGTAAAAGTAAAGCCAAAAGCGCTTGGAAGAAACAAAACATTTAAACAAATTTAATATAATTTATGTTCTGGAAAGAAAAGTGAAAAAATCACGTGAAAAATTATATAAAAAAATCATAATACCGTGTCTGTCATTTTTTAATGAAACTTGCTTCATATATATATATATATATATATATATACTTTCACGGCTTTTGTTCCAGTGAACTTAGATCAATGGTGCTTCCTAGGTATGAATTTACATGAGCTACTAGATTAGCAACTAGGTTCCACCCTTTTACAGTGAGGCCGATAAAATGTCACAGCAATTTCTACTCTAACAGCTTCTTTCCACGCACTTCCCACTTGTGGAATTCCCTTCCATATACTTGCTTCCTCGACAGCTACAATCTCCAGGAATTTAAATGTCATGTTAATAGACATCTCCTATCACACTAACTCGCACCCATTCTCTCAAGCTCTTTATTCATCTACTCCACCCCCATACTCAGTATCCTCATCCACCTATTACCCTCCTACTGACATTTCCTATAACAAAACCCTCTTTCTCATTACTTTCCCTTATGTAATCCCCTGCGCAACAGTGGCAGTAGAATGCCTTTGCTTGGGGTGAGATGATTTTATATATATATATATATATATATATATATATATATATAGAGAGAGAGAGAGAGAGAGAGTTATATGTATATATTTATACATAGAGAGAGAGAGTGTGTGTGTGTGTGTGTGTGTGTGTGTGTGTGTGTGTGTGTGTGTGTGTGTGTGTGTGTGGAGATAGTGTTTCAGGGATACTATTTTTTCTTTTCGTATTTTTCCGTTCTATCTTCTCTGAATGATACAGATGAACGAAACCGGTGGGGTGACAAATAAGTCCTGTTGTTTGTAGCATTAATGGGGGTACAGCTTAAATTTTAAACTCTTCAATTACTATTATGGAAGCATTTGGCTTTTTAAACACTTCGTAGTGACATCGGTGAAACTCTTTGAATGGTTGTGAGTTGATTCTTGAAGTAGGAATGCTGAATTTTCATTTTGAACATTCGCTTTCAGATGGTGCTGGACTATACTGCGTATTCAGTATTTTCTTTTTCGCAAATACATGTTTCGTATATTTTAAACAAAAGGTTTTCCATTGTTCTGTTTCAGTTATTTCGACCAACATTTTTAGAGGACATGTTTCCTTACTTTTCTTCCGCAAATGCTAAGACTTGTTTATCAAGGCTTAATTTGGAGAACGACTTTCCTGTATTTGTAATTCAGAATTTCATCAGGTATCTTAATATTTCATACATTAAAAAATAAAAAAGTTTACGTTATATCGAAAGATTTTATGACCGAAACAAAAATGTAGTATATTTTTAAGTCCTTAAAACTTTTTTCTAAATTTGAGGTGTAATGAATTTCGACTCGAAATGAAAAATCGGAGAGCCGAGTTCGAATTTCAGTCTAATTCTTTTCTTTCACTTACGCAAAAATACCTTTGAGAAAGGTATTAATCAATCTCTTCTCCCTCCAGTTATGTGTTGAGTAGCAGAACAGATTGAGTTCTATAGCCTTGGTTGGCAACCATCCTACTCCAGAAAGTAATGACAATCTACTGCAGAAAAATATTCTGCCTAGTCAGTCATGTCTCGAAAGAGACCTGATCGCCCAGGCGTGTTTCCCGTACGGCAATTAACTGACTGACAACTTCTTTAAAGATTAGGGAAACCTGATAAAATACTTTATCAAATCTCGGAAGCTCATTTATAAGAATGTGTATGCACCTATCAAACAGATTTTGCTACCGTTTCTTTGGATATACTTCACTGCTAAAAACAGCCACATGTTTCTATATATGTACTCGCAGTATAGCTCGGCATTGCTCGGGTGTAATGAAAGCTTTAGAACTAATCCATGGTCCTGGAGCTCAGACTCAGCCTAAAGAATATTTGTGTGAAGTTTGGTGGGAATCGGATAAAATTGTGGATTTGTCTAAAGGACATACCGACAAATAAACAGACACACACACAAACATCCTGCCTTTATATATATATATATATATATGTATGTTGATTTTCTGCACTATTGTAAGAACTGCAACCTTGAAACTTCTGAATATCGTTTCTTATGTTTTTGTCTATGAGTGCATCAAATTTTATTAAAATCGGACCACACCTTCTATAGCTCGATTTTTTCGATTATCGATTTTCGATATTCATCGGAGGTACCTCGACACAAAACCTAGCTAGGAACACTCGCAGACGCTTATAGTACAACTGTGTAAATTTTCAAGAGAATTGGTTCAGCCGTTTCGGAGTCGATAGGTAACGGATGCACACATACAGACACACACACACACACACACACACACACACACACACACACACACACACACACACACACACAAAGTTTCATTTATAAATAAGTTTAGATTCACATGTTGAACAAATCGCTAGCTCCATGAAATTGCTTCTCAACCGACATAAAACGAGTTCAATCAGTCGAAATTGTTTTGTGTTTTATGTCGACTCAATTCATATTTTTAGTATACATTCTTTGTAAATGTTGCAAATACCTCGGCTATATTTAAGTATATTCTACTTCAAATATCTCGAAATACTTCAACGATGTTTATGTATACACTCCTAAAAAGTCTCGTGTAAATTTAAGTACGTTCTCTTTAAGAATATCTTGCAAATATCACAACGATATTTAGTTAAATATCTCATCTATCTAGCCACAAGTACATTGAAAGATTCGCAGTTATTGCAACTATATTTAAGTATGTTCTTTACAAATTTCTCAAATATTTAAACTACAGCTCTGTCTGGCAAGTAACGGGCCTGGTATCACAAACAGTTTATTTCAATTCCAAACTACAAAGTTTCCCTTTCAAATTAATTCCCTCAAGTCGAATACACATTTTCATCCTTCTGTCGCACTTCTATGCACTACTAAAAGGATTCTTTTTGGATGCCCATCAGATACGTCCTTATAGCCCTCTTAATGGACGTCAAAATGGGTCCTCTTGAACATCCCCTTGAGCAAGCGTCAAAGAAAAAAGTCGCATGAAGCAAGATCAGATGAACAAGAAGGTTAACCAGTAGGGCAATGTTTGTCTTGACCAGGAACAGTTGGATGTTGAGGGCGTTTTGAGAAGTTGCATTGTCGAGGTGAAGCAACCACGATTTGTCTTGTCACAATTCTCACAATTGGAAAAATGTAAAGCTTTATAATGCAGTGTTTATATACCGTTATATACACCCACTATATCAATTATATACACCCAATACCTCATACTTACAGTTATAAACATCCATGATAGCATGGTAGATAATAGAACAATCCTTTTTTCGTCCAGACTTCACACAGCACACCTAGTCGTGTTAATTTTCGTATGTGAGAACGTTCCGTGAAAATCTCACAAATGTGACAAATTCTGGGCATGACTTCCTTCCAAATTTCGCAAATGTTTCTGTTCCATGTTCCTTAAAAACTTACAAATATTTAAACTATATTTAAGCATACATTCATTGAAAATCTAGCAAATGAGTGGAATCAGTTTGTACCTATCGCAACCGCTAGAATGAATGATTGCGCATTTGAATTCCATTACCTTTCGTTTGCGTCATTCACCATTTCGGTCCCAGAAACTACACGATTTGCCATTTAATTTATAAAGTAAGGCTTTCAAATTAAAATATAAACCATTCCAATGAAATATTACTGCATAACGCAAAAAATGATGAACTTCAGCGTCACAGACTTTAGAAATTATTTGAGATTGTTGTAAAAATGTGAGTGCATGCAGCTGCTATTTTGAATCTGATCGCAGACTAATTGTAATTGAATTGACCACACGAGCCCACAAAATAAATAGCTCACTTTCACTCTCACAAACCTCTAAGTATAATAACCTAGCCTTTAAAAATGAAAGGGCAAATTTAGAAATATGTAACAAACTTAGATGTCAATAATAAATTCAGATTTGTGTCAATAGGCTTTGATAAAAAACACAGAGTAATAAAACAATATTATCATATCTTCATTAGCTGAAGTGCATATGACCATTCCAAGAATATCTACAAGAAAAATATAATTTGGTGAAGCGGCAATGCCGAATTAAAAACAAATGATACAAGAAAGAAACAAACAGAAAAGGAAGCAAATTCGAAGTGAAAATAATAAACAATTAATACGAAAATAAAAAATATATATTTTTTACTTTTTGAAAAACTAATATCTTCAGAAAATTGGAAACAAAATTAATGATTCCAAGAAGCAAAGAAATTGTGTTAAAACGGTAAAAATCTGAACATCTTCATAGAATCAAAACCAACACAGAAGAAATATGCTGGTCTCAAAAAACACAATGAATCACATTTGAACAGCTGACCACACTAAAGACGCCCATGCAGTCATTAGAAAGACAGTTTCTAAACATAACCTATGATGAACATAGCGATGATGGAATTAGGAAAGCTGTTAAAAACTAGAGACTAAAGCAAATTGGATATTGAGGTTAAACATTTGAAAAATACCTTATTTTTTCCCCGAACTCAGTAACAAGAATTTCTATTTTGTGAATGACGATTGAAATTAGAATCGCATTCCAAAAGGTGGAGTTTGTTGCGCATGAAAGAAACGAATTCGAAATGAAAATAAAAAAGAGTGAATAAAAAAAGATGAAACATGTAATTGACAGTTGCGTCGACTATACTATTCAGAAAAATCACAGAATAGTTAAAAACAAAAACTCAAGAGAAATCAAAGTTATTGTTATGGTTTATAAAATGGCGAGTGTTCTAAAAATAGTAAAGATAGACACACTGACGCCAATTCAAAATTGGGTGGCAAAATAAGGAACCGTTTCTTGGGAGGAGTAGGAGTGAGAGTAGGAGTAAGAAGTAGGAGTTAAGGACAGTAGTTTTGTGTAGGAGATTTAAAAAGAGGAAGACGCTAGTCAGTTGACCACTAGAGTCCAGAAGGGATAGGCTCGTTTACGACTAGCATCCCACAGTGAAGAGAATTTAGCTAGTCTGCTCCTGTATCCACACAAAATTTAAAGGTTGTAACTTGATGTAAAAACCTAAAGTTTCATACCAAAAATAAACATCATTAATTCAAGTTTGTGTTATCTTCTCATTATACCAGAACGAAGCAACACAACATGGTGACCCCGACATACGAACAGAAAGCAACCTCATATACAATATATATATATATATATATATATATACACACACATATGAAAGGATAAATGGAGCAGACAGGAGAAGAAACGTCTCATCAAGTCAATATCAAGGCACCGGAATTCATGGAAACAGCTGTAAATGGATGGTTTACGCTATTAGAAGCCCAGTTTCACTTGCGAAATGTGACAGCGTCGAAAACAAAATTTTACACAGTGATATCGTCGTTACCAGCCGAAGAAGTGGGTAAACTACCAAATGCTAACCTCGCATCACAAGACTACTAGGAATTAAAACGGACTCTGATAGAAGCTTACGAACAAACAAAACCGGAGCTTCTAGAAAAACTAATGTCGGCTATGACTACTTCAGGACGATCGTCGACATATTTGCACGAAATGCTATCCGTAGCTAAACGGATAGGTATTAGTGACGACATTGTGAGACACAAATTCCTGCAGGCATTACCGTCAACAATAGCTCCAGTAATAGCCTCGCAAATGATTTAAACCATACCCAACTTGGCAGGTTAGCAGATGAACTGATGCCATTAATGAATAACGATAACGCATTTGTTGTTCAGCGACCCTTATCTACTAAGAATAACTCACAAACAAATTATAAAGGTAAATACAGCTAAGACACTTCAGTGCCACTAAATGTCAGGCCGTATCGGAATAACCAACGGACAAAAATTTGCAGAGCACATATTTATTTCGCCAATGAAGCAAGAGCATGTAAACCTTAGTGTAAATGGCCCAAAAAGAACAATCTACAAATGTTGCCTAGTTCCCGACCAGCAACACCTACGGGAAGTGATTCGGAAAACTAATAGGGCGAACAAGTTCAGTCCTACGAGGTTCGCCGCTATTAGAAATTACCACAAAATTAGGGGCTACCAAATTAAAATTTATTGTAGATACTGGCGTAAGTATCTCAATATCACCAATTTCTGCAGTAAATGGTATTACATTAAAACCGACTCCTATATCACTATCCACAGCAAATGGGGAGAAAATAAAACGCTACAGACAAGCGAGTTTGGAAATTGGAATACCCAGTTTAAGGAGATCTTTTACTTGGACATTCGTGATCGCTGATATCAACAACTCACTCCTTGGACTGAATTTCCTCAATAAGTTTGGTCTAATAGTAGACTGCAGTAAGAAAACCATTTACGCTCCTACAACAACCCAGAGAAAGAGTTTAAAAATATCTGCATCAGCGGTGAATCTAGTCGTAAATGAAACGGAGCTCCCGTCATTCATACGGAACATGATTAAAGAAAAATATCCGAACCTAATCACACCACATAAGAATAGTAACAAAAAACACTGCGGCGTCTACCACAGAATTGACACAGGCTCATCCCTTGTTTCCTGCTTAGGATGTGGTTTCCGGCTTTCTCTTTTCAAATCTTTTCACTCTTACGTAGCCCCCTGCGCTTCAGTGGCGTTACCGCCTTGCTCGGGGCGATATGATCAAAAAGAAAAAAAAGAAAGAAAAGAAAGCCATACGCCAGTATTTGCAAAACCCAGGCGGCTTAATGTAGAAAAACTGGAAGTCGCGCGTAGCGAATTTAAAACCCTACAAAAAGACGTAGTGATCTCCCTTTCCAAAAGCGAGTGGTCTAGCTCATTACATATAGTATCTAAACAAAGCGGAGGATTTAGATGTTGTGGAGACTATCGTTCTCTCAATAGCATAACCAAGACTAACAGGTACCCTATACCAAATATAAACTCTTTTTCAGCAAAACTTGCAAACAAACGACGATTCTCCAAAATCGATTTGATTTCAGCCTACCACCAAATTAAAATGCATCCGGACGATGCATCAGAAACTGCTCTCACCACCCCATTTGGTCTTTATGAATATAATTATATGCCGTTTGGATTAAAAAATGCGTCAGCTACATTTCAACGGTATATGGACAAAATCTTTGAAGACATTGATTGTGTTTTTATATATATTGATGACATTTTAATTTTCAGCAATGATGAGATTTCTCATAAAAAAGAAATTGAAACTGTTTTTAATATTTTAAATGAACACAATTTAAATATTTCAGCCACAAAATCTGTTTTCAATGTGACTTCGCTAGATTTCTTAGGCTTTCATATTGGCGTAGATGGCATTAAACCTGCAACTAGTAAAATAGAAGAATTAAAATCTTTTCCTTACCCTAAGGACGAAAAAGGGCTACGCATATTTCTTGGAATGGTAGGGTTTTATAGAAAATTAATACCAAAATTTTCAGAGATAGTCTTACCCCTATCTGAGAGAATGAGGTTATCCTCTAAAGGCTCGTTCATATTAGATTAATCTGAACGACAATCTTTCACTTCTGTAATTAAGGAACTTAATGATATATCCTCATTAGCTCACCCTGAGCCTAACTGTACAAATTATCAATTAGTCACTGACAGTAGTAATTATGCTGTTGGTGCATGAATCACCCTGGCATTAAATCATCCATGAAGATGATTAAATCTAGATACTACTGGCCAAACATGGATAAATCAATCAAAGACTTTTATGCATCATGCACAGCCTGCCAACAAGCAAAGGTCTACAAACATACAAAATTACCTATACAGACATTAGAAGTACCATCAGCTAGATTTCACATAGATATAGTAGGACCATTCCCACCAGCAAAAAGCCCAAATAGCAGTTACATCAGCCCGCATAGATATATCCTCACATGTACTGACCGCACAACTTGTTGGGTAGAAGCACAACCCATCAGCGAAATCACTGCAGCTAGTGTAGCTGAGGATTTTATAAACACGTGGGTCACACGTTGGGGTATCCTGCTGCATGTTATAACCGACAGAGGCCGACAATTTGAAAGTGAGTTCTTTAGTGAAGTATCAAAAATAACTGGTTTTTATAGACTACGTACGACAGCTTATCATCCTCAATGTAATGGTTTGATTGAGAGAATACACGGGACCATTAAAACTGCTATTATAGCACGAAAAGAGTCCTGGCTCTCAGCTCTTCCAATAGTACTTCTTGGGATTCGCAGTATGCCCAATAGCACTGAGTTTTCTCCTTTTTATACTGTTACAGGCACACAATGTTTGCTACCACAAATAGATAGCACAAGCGAGGAGGCTATAACTCAAAAGTTCAGAGATTTACATAAAACCATGTCACAAATTGATGTGAGAGACTTCACCAGAAGAGTTAATACGTCCGCAAAATCTTATGTTCCAGAAAAACTTCAAACTTGTGATAAAGTTTGGATTATAGTAGATCGTGTTCGAAGAGCATTGGAGGCACCCTATTAAGGTCCCTACACAGTTTTTCAGCGAACACCTAAATATTTTCTGGTCAAGATAAATAATGATATGGATACTCAAGTTTCAGTGGACAGGTTGAAACCATATATAGAAGTACAAAAACAAATAGTAGAGAAACAAGTAGAAGAAAAGATGAATAAAAACAAAACGCTCAGTGATTCAGAACAAGAAATAAATACAAGAAATAAAAAAGAAGATTCTCCCATGATAAATACAAAATCTCGTTCAGGTCGAAAAGTTTCCTGGAAGAAATATAACGAGTGCTATTATTATTAGTACACACCGTTCTAAAGGTGGAACTTCTGTTATGGTTTATAAAATGGCGAGTTTTCTAAAAATAGAGAAATAGAGACACACTGACGCCAAGAATTCAAAATTGGGCGGCAAAATAAGGAACCGTTTCTTTTGGTAGGATTAAGAGTAGGAGTAAGAAGTAGGAGTTAAGGACAGTAGTTTTGTGTAGAAGATTTAAAAAGAGGAAGACGTTAGTCAGTTGACCACTAGAGTCCAGAAGGGATAGGCTCGTTTACTACTAGCATCCCACAGTGAAGAAAATTTAGCTAGTCTGCTCCTGTATCCACACAAAATTTAAAGGTTGTAACTTGATGTAAAAACCTAAAGTTTTATACAAAAAATAAACATCATTAATTCAAGTTTGTGTTATCTTCTAATTATACCAAAACGAAGCAACACAACATTATCATTATTGCGAGGAGACATATTAAAAAGACTTGCTGTCACTTGATTGATTTGAGAAACACTAAGTCATACTAGGTAAGAGTTCAACAAGAAAAAATATTAAAACACACTTGAAATATAAAGCTAACGAATAATCACTGGCTAAAAGTTTTTTATGTCGTTTGCTCGGAGGCAGAAGAAACAAATTTGTAGGGATCATGAATTGAAAGACCTAATATATAAAACTCAAATTGTGTGTGTGTCTGTTCCACATTTTCAAGATGAATGGGTTTGAAAGAGAAGAGATATTTTATTAAGATACATTTTAGATGGAAAGAGTGTTGAGAGAAATGGATGCATGCCTTTATAAAACAGTTATAAGTGAAAACAAACAATCTGCATTCAAATATGATCCGAAGATTCAGTTTTCCATACAGAAAAAAAAAATGACATCTTTTCGTCTTCAATTCATGATAACTTCAGGCAAAATATATTTGTTCTACCTTACAAAAACTGCTATATCAAAATGGCGCACGACCTCAACAATTCGCATTCAAATAATAAAAGGCTTTGTTTTGTAGAATCAGGTGTTATAGTCAAATTTGTTTGTAAAGAACAAGAGAAACATAAAGCATAAAAGAAACATAGGCGCGAATAAGAGACATTGGTTTCAGACTTGGTACCAAAAGAAAACCCAAAATGGCTGGAAGCAAAGATTTGATTGCAAGAGTGAATCAATGAAGCCAGATCAAGAAACTGCAGAAAAAAAACGGAAACCAAGAAAAACTCCAAAGAAACAAATAATAACAGACAGAAACATCTCAAAAAGAAGTTAAACAAGACAGGCTGTTGACATAAGGAAAGGAAGTTAGGATAAAAATTAGAAAAACATCAATGATAGAGATAAATTATAAATAGATAATTAAATTTATCTGTGAGCGTTTTATATGCCTTAATTAATGTGAAAAGTAGGAATAAAACAGATAATTGTTACAAATACATTATTATTGATCCTTAATTTTGCATTGTCGTGTCTTAAAGATTTTTTAAATCTTTGACCTCATCGCAAGTTGAAAAAATGTGCGGATACTTTCAAAGTTGATCATTTCGTATGACGGACAGGATCCGTTTAAGATTTCAACTTGTTTGATATGGAAAGAGGTTCGGAAATGTTCAAGTATTTCCTGGTATATTTCTAGTATGAAATAAAAACTGTCGCTGAGTAAAAGCTACATTGGAAA